>PVHP010016380.1:0-35682 GCA_004024765.1 Zapus hudsonius | reverse complement strand
TTTTTTTTTTTTCTGGTTTTTTGAGGTAGGGTCTTGCTCTAGCCCAGGCTGACCTGGAATTCACTCTGTAGTCTCAGGGTGGCCTCGAACTCACAGTGATCCTCCTACCTCTGCCTCCCGAGTGCTGGGATTAAAGGCGTGCGCCATCACGCCCGGCTGTATTGATCTTTCTTTAAAAAAAATTATATTCTTGTTTATTATTATCCATAATGAGATAAATTCAGTGAACAAATAATGAGTTGTTATCCCCATTTCCCCAATGCCCCTCTTCCTTATCCCCAATCATCTGGATATCCTCCTCCGTGGGCAATCTGGATCAGTCCATAGGGTAGGGGATTATGGATATCCTAGGAGCCAGCCCGGTTCCACCTGCCTTAGTGCGATGTTACTGAGGGGGGCCATGTCTCTGGATATTCTCCCCCACCATGGCTCTTACAATCTTTCCGGCCCCTCTTCCACTCAGTTCCCTGAGTCATGGTGGGTGAGTATTAAGGCTGCTTTATTGTTGAGGTCTTAGGTGCCTCTGTACTTCTGCTTTAGGTTGTGTTGAAAATCGTTGGTGTCTGTCTGTCTTATCCTGTGTTGACTGATTGGCTGTGGTTATGGGTCTCCTGTCCGTCCCACCATTCTCTGCAGGGATCCATATGTATCCTCCATGGTAGGTCTGGTGTGGCTCATCTCTTGCCAGGATGTCAGCTATCGGCCTGCGGTTCATTGGTAGGGTTGGAAGGGCCACAGCTCTCTCACTGCATTCTGAAAGTGTATTGATATTTCTTGAAGAGCTCTGGCATTTTTCCAGTCTCAGCTAGGAAGTTCTCTCCTACTTAAGGTTAGATACATCACCGTCTAGAGTTTCTTGCAGTTATCTTAATTTTATTTTCATATTTGAATGTTTAATTCACCCTGTAACACGTGAGGCAGTGTGACCTGGGTTTTCACTCCATCCCCTCCACATAGGGCTGAAGAGCTCTATTTGGGGTTGGGGTGTTGATGTCCTATCTGATCCCTGCACGCACCACCGAGGCCTGTGGGTGGAAATGTCTAGTCACTTCTATATAAATGAGACTCAATGAGTCCTGCCAGGGCTAGGTCCCGTTTCTCTGCCTGAGAGTGTGGAGACCACACCTGTCTGCATGGGTCTTGTTACTCTACACCCAAGGCCTTTGTCAGGGCCAGACTTTTGTGGTTGCCATGGTGACCACCTCAGCCCAGGTGCATGGAGCCCTCTTACAGCTCTGGGTTGGCTTGTCTCCAAACCTGGCTTTTGATCTCTTCCACTCCTTTCTTTGGCTTGAGTATTAATGCCCTAAATTACACAGTGCTATTACACCCCCCCAGCTCTTCTGTGTGTGCGGAGGGAGGGAAGGGCCTCTGCTTTGTCTTAGGATGTGTTGCATGGAGACATGCCTTGTAATAGGTGTGCGTTTTGAAGATTAAAACCGGTACATTACACCCTGCTTGAAGTGAGCCCTCCCCTTCACCTCCCAGTTTCTGCTACGGCTGTCTTCAGACACTGCCCAGCACTGCCAGTTCCCGCTCAATATCAGAGCCCAGGCCGATTACCTAGCCAGGCTCCTGTCCAAGGCTCCCCAACTCTTCCAAATAGTGGAATAGCTGCCTTTTAAACGAGAGCAACAGTGGTGCAATTCCTAAGTGCTGACCATTGTTAGTCTTAGGAGATCTGCTCTGTGCGACACTGAGAAATCTAAGGATGGAATCCTACACATTTACCGTTCTGGCATGTGAGCACACATCAATCATATTGCTTGGTGGGATCTTCCAAGACCCCCAAGCACCAATGAGAAAGTTAGAAGTCCTGTGTTTTTGTCGTTTCTACCTCTTCTCTCTCTGTGTGTGTCTCTTTCTTTCACTCATGTGTGTGTGTGTTGATTTCTTGCTTGTGTGAAGACAATGATTGAGTCCAGGGAGTATTTCTTTAGACAACAACTAAGAACCAAACAACAGCATTCTCTCTCTTTCCTGTGTAGCTTGGGGGATGGAACCCAGGCCTTTGTGCACGCTAGCTGAGTGCTTGACCACTGAGCTAAATTCCCAGTCGTCTTTTTTTTTCTCATTTATTTATATGTGTGTGTGTGTGTGTGTGTGTGTGTGTGTGTGTGTGTGTGTGTGTGTGGCTGGAGGTCAGGGACTTTTGCCTCCACAAAGAAACTCCCATTGCTTGCACTACTATTTTGCATCTAGCTAACATGGGCAGCTTAGGGATTGAAACCAGGCTGGCAGGCTTTGCAAGCAAGCACTTTTTACTGCTGAGCCATCTTCTCTGCCCTGAGCCCTCTCTCTCTCTTTTTAAAACAAATTCCACACACATAGACAATAAAACATGATTACAGTCCCCTCCCACCACCTTCCCTTTCTCCTGAATCCCTTCTTTTTTCCAACTCATCTCTTTTCTATTCTGATGTCATCATTTTTTTTTCCTTCTGTTAAGCAGGCTTCATAGAAGTAGTATCAGCCACTATGAGGTCATGAATACACAGCCACTTTGTGTCTGGGTGACAGTATTGCAGAGCATGCCTCCCTTCTTTTGGCTCTTACACTCTTTCTGCCCCTTCTTCCGCCATGGCTACTGTACCTTGGAGCGTGTGATAGAGATGATTCATTTAGTGCTGAACACATCACTTCATTGTTTATCTCAGCACTTTGGTGACTGTTGAGTCACCCGTGGTCTCCGTCATCTGAAAAGAGATGCTTCTCTAACCAAGAGTGAGAGTAGCAGTAATCTATGGGCACAAACATAAACATTTAGTGGGCAGTTTGGTGGGCATGATATATCTATTGAGCCAGACAACACCCTCTTTGGACATTTTATTTTGACACAGGGTTTCACTAAATTGTCTAGGCTGACCTTGAACTAATTCTGTGGCCCAGTTAGGTCTTTGGCTTGTGATCTTCCTGCCTCCGCCTGCTAAGTGCTGGGATTATAGGTCTGTGCCATCAGGCCAATTGCAGACATGACTATAAAGCTTTCCTATTTTGGGAGACATATTATGGAATATGTCTCCCAAGCCAAATATATATATATATATATATATATATATATATATATATATATATATATATATATATATATATTTTTTTTTTTTTTCAAGGTAGGGTCTCCCTCTGGCCCAGGCTGACCTGGAATTCACTATGTAGTCTCAGGCTGGCCTCAAACTCACAGCGATCCTCCTTACCTCTGCCTACCGAGTGCTGGGATTAAAAGCATGCACTTCCACACTAGGCTCAGAAATATTTTTTTTAGTCATATGAAAGTTCATAGTGTGTGTGAACTATTTTTAGAGAGATACCTATTTCTGAAAGTCTGGGTCCGTGGGTTACTTAGGGGGTTGCAGCGCGCATCAACTCCCCGTTCACCCACGGGAGCTGGGTGAGCAGCGGCTTGGAATAGCCATGAGCCGACGAGAGATGAGACCCTCGGGAGAATGCGACAGTGGGCAGTTCTCATTTTATTGGTAGATAACAGTTGTTTTTATAGGGAAAAGTCAGAGGTAGAAGCATAGGAAGCAAGATCTGTGAGAGAATGGTGATGTTAGCAGAGAAAATGAAACCTTTAGGTTTGTTATTTGCAGTTAGGCTTTGATCTGCTTATCTTATCTTGGGGACAGCTGTGGCCTGCCTAGGGGCTTTGGAGTTTTTAGGATTGCTAAGATTTACAGGGGCCCCCGGACTTTGCCTCAACTTCCTTATCGGAAGGAGACTGTCCCAGAAGCCTGCCAGACTCAGCAAAACCCTACTTCCTTCATGCCTCATTAGCAGGGTACCACATGAAAGTAGTTTGGGCATCTCTGGAAATTTTCACATTTTCAAAAATGTCATTTCACAATGTCTTATTAATTGATTTTAAAAATTATTTTAGTTTTTGTTATGTATTTGTGTGTGCTATTTGTGCGAATGTTTATCTTTCCTACCTGCTTTCCTTGTGTGTGTGGATACGTATATGCATGTGTGTGCGCGCACACGTCTATGCATGTAGAGTCCAGAGATTGATGCCAGGGGGCTTCCCTGTCAGTTCACTAGGTCAAGGCCAAGATTCCCAGAAGTGGGGGAAAGGTTGGACAAGGGATTTACTGTGCCTCTACTTGGAGGGCTAAACCCCACGCCCACCTTGTGCTCTAAATCCATGCCTAACCTTGAGCGTGAGTGACCAGAAGTTTAACTGAATCTAAGTGCCCACCCATGTCCTCCAAGGCTTGCTCAGAAGTGAAGCAGGTTCTTTCTTCCTTCTACCTTGAAGGGAATTACCTAGCTCTGCTGATTTCCCAGGGTTTTTAGAGGACAACTCCAGGAGAGAGAGTCTGAGACACTTGGGTGGGATGGGGAATAAGGACTAACAAGCCATGGTGATTTAGAGGCCAGGATGTAGGAGATGATGCATTCTGGAGAGTGAACCTATAATTTGGGAAACATGTTCAGATGTAGAAAGGGCCATGAGAACTATGAGCTGCACTCATGAAAAGTCTTTGGGAGAAACAACTATCCTCCCAGGATCTGCCAAGGTTGGAGGTCCTGGCATGTATCCCACAGATGGGGACTGGAGCTCTGGGGAGCTGTGTGTAGAAGAGGGCAGATGGGAATGCAATGAGACACATGGACCACAGTCATTCATCAATCTTGGAAACCAGAATCCCAAGTCAGGGAAGTCTGGATTACTGATAGTGGAATTATGGCGTGTTGACCAGAGTCCTCTCTTGGGACAAGATCTATCTTTTTAGTTGTTTGTTTGGTTTTTTCAAGGTAAGGTCTTGCTGCGTAGCCCAGGCTGATCCCAGTTCACCATGTAGTCTCAGGCTGGCCTTGAACTCACAGTGATCCTCCGAGCTCTGCCTCTCAAGTGCTGGGATTAAAGGCTCAGCAAGATATAGCTTCTAGAGAATCCAGAGGCTTATGGGGTCAGCTAGGCCGACCTTTCCAGCAACAAGATGTAATGAGAGAACCCTGTCCCAAAAAGTGAAACATGGAAAGAGGTGGGAGAGAACCAACATCCTAAGATTGTCCTCTGATCTCCACACGCCATGGCATGAGTGTGCCCACACTTATTCCATCATATATGTTGTATGTATATATATCTATATATCTATATTTATCTATATCTATATCTTTTATATCTAATATCTCTATCTATCTCTATCTATCTCTATCTCTATCTCTATGTCTATATCTATGTCTATATCTATATCTATATCTATATCTATATCTATATCTATATCTATATCTATATCTATATCTATATCATCTATGTCTATATATGAAGAGGGATAAAGGAGGGTGGTTGGAGGAATTATGCTCAGGGTATGTTGTATGTATGTATGGAGGTTCTCAATAAAAAGTTAAATAAAGCCCCGTGTAGTGTGTCAGCACTCAGGAGGCAAAGGTAGGAGGATCCCCATGAGTTCGAGGCCAGCCTGAGACTACATAGTGAATTCCAGGTCAGCCTGGGCTAGAGCGAGACCCTACCTCAAAAAATCAAACCAAACAAAAAAACAAAACAAAACAAAAAGGGATTTAGCATCCCAGGCCTCAAGTCATTTCTACAATTTTTTTTTTCAAAAACAAATCTGTAATGTAGCACGCAGTTAGAAAACCAGCATGGCACTGTAATCGAATAAAATGTGTAATCGCCATGTATGTCTGCCTGTCATACTTCATCTTCAAATATCAAACGCCTTAGGGAGGAGGCATGCTCCCAAAGGACAGACGGCCACCATCTCCGCTGCTGGGTTACATTGCATTGGAATTCTAGCTCATTCTATTCAATAAGAGAAAGCAATTAGAGGCACAAACATCGGAAAGAGGCAGCCTATCTTCATTTGTAGAAAATATAATTATAATTTCCCAGGGAACAGTGGGAAAGAATTACAACAATAATAAAGCAAGGCAATAAGAAAGCAGCACACCAAATTAGCATGGTGAAATCAATAGCCTTCACCTAAACTTTAATGCGTTGAAGAGAAAAACCATGCATACAAAAATAAAATTTAAATATCTAGATATCAATCTAATAATTAACAGGCAGAAATAATAGTAAAGCTGTAAAAATATTTTTAAACAAATTGGAAAACATACTCTAATGACTTTTTTTCTTGTTAATAACTAGAAACTCTTATGAAGAAGTCTTGTGTTGGTACCCCCATTTCCCTCATCCCTGTCCCCAAATCCATTGAGGGCCCTCCTCGGTGAGATTGCTGGGATGCTCCATGGGATGGTGGGCTATGAATTGTGCAAGCAGCAGACAGTTTTTTTTGGGGGGGGGAAATGCCTCTGGATATTTCCCACCATGGCTTTTACAATCTTTCTGCCCCCCTCTTTCGCAAAATTTCCTGAGCCATGGTGGGTGAGTTTTAAGTCTGCTTTACTGTTGAGCAATTAAGAACCTCTGGGTTTCTGCTTTGGACTGTGTTGGGTATCCTCAGAGTCTGTCTCTACTACCCTTTCCTAGGTTGTCTGACTTGCTGTGGAAGCAGCTCTCTTGCTCATCTCGCCACTTCCTCTGTGATTTCACCTGGGCCCTGACGACAAGTTAGGGATGGTTCATCTCCTGCCAGGGAGTCAGCCATCATCTCAGGTCTTTTGGTGGAAATGGATTGCCCATGGTTCCGACTGCCTTCTGAAAAATAAAAACAGGATCTACAACAGAGAGTGAGATCAGTGTAGGTTAAATGGGACAAACATTGTTAATTTAGCAAGATTTTAATAGGTATAGCCTCTCTGTAGGCCCATGGTTAGTGGGGGCTTCCCCTTGGAGTCCAGGTATTTGGTCTCCGTAAGAATTTGCCTTGGATCCTAGTTCCAGCTAAGTATTCCTTGCCACTGAGTGAATCTCTTAGCTAATCAGAGAGCCATTGATTATCTTGCCTAGGTTAAGGGCCAATATTGCACAGATGAGCACTTCTTGCCTTGCTGGTCTCTGCCATGCAGCTGTGTCCTTTGTGTTCTCATACCATTGGTCCCGTGACCCCTGCTTTCTCCCAACATAGTTGGCCAATTTCCCCTGGCAGCTCATGTAGCACCTTCCAGCACTACAAAGGCTCACCATCTGGGAGCTGGCTTCCTTCATGGGTCCAGCAGGGTCGCTCAGTGTTGTGTGACAGTAGCCTGTGGTATCTTCAGCAATAGTCTTATGTTTTGCCTGGAGCCAGTATTTAAGAGCTTTGACATAAGCCTGTCATCATGTTTTAGGGACCTCGTAGGTCTCTCTGATTGATCAACAGCTTAGTGTGGGAAGTAACCAATTACTGGACAGGGAGACATAAGCCTGAGCCACTTGTATTAGGGTTAGGCTTCATCCCACCCTCTTCAGGCCCTTATTACCAGATGATCCCCCCAGAAAGGCTCTTTATTTATTTATTTTTAAAGACAGGGTCTCTGGTAGCCTAGGCTGGTCTCAAACTTGCTATGTAGTCAAGGATAACCTTGAATTCCCTATCCTCCTACCTCAGCCTCCTGAGTCCTGGGATCACAGCCATACAACATCATGTTTAGCTTCCATATTCTCCTACTCAAAACAGCAATATTTCTCTCTAAATTTGTTATGGATTTAATGGACTCTTACCACAAATTTCTTTACATTTTTCTTCCCTGGAACTAGACATGTTGATTTAAAAGTTTATATGAAAGAATAAACGAATGAGTACAGTCAGGAAATACTTGGAAAGAACAGCATTCTAGTGCATAGCTAATCCTATTACACATGGTAAAACACCATAAATCCTCTAGATTCAAACAGTGAGATGCTGGCTGAGGAAAAGTCTTGCAGATCAATGTACTGAAAGAAGATATCCAGAAATGTGCTTAAGGAAAATTTCATATATGACAAAACACTGAAGTTAGAGGGAAACGTTGGCTTTTAAATCATGTTGGAGCAACTGGATTGCTGTAAAAGAAAAGATAAAAATAGATTCTTTTTCATAATGTAGAGAAATTATAAATGCATTAGAGATCTAAAACACACACACACACACACACATACACACACACACAAATCCTAGGGGAAAAAAAATCCACAGGTGAATTTTATTTTGTAACTCCATAGTGGAGATTTCTAACTCTGACTTTTAAAAAATCTAGACCAGGGCAGGACAGGTGGCTCAGTGAATAAAGCACTTGCCACACAAGTATTAGTATCAGATTTCCAGAACCCACGTAAAGCTGGGCGCTATAGTGGGGTTTGGTTTTTTTTTTTTTTTTTTTTGGTTTTTCAAGGTAGGGTCTCGCTGTAGCCCAGGCTGACCTGGAATTCACTCTGTAGTCTCAGGGTGGCCTTGAACTCACAGTGATCCTCCTACCTCTGTCTCCCGAGTGCTGGGATTAAAGGTGTGCACCACCACACCCAGTTTGTAGTGGGTTTTTGTAATTCCAGAATGCCTACAGTGAGATGGGAGGCAGAGACTGGAGAATCCCCTGGAAGGTCAAGGACTATATCTAGTCCTGTATCTTGTCCATGACAAACTCTATGGTGAATAAAGAAAAGCGTTGCCTCAGACAACGTGGAAGGTGAAGACCAAGGTGTTCTCTGGCCTCCGCATGTGAGCCATGACATGTGTACAAACACACACACACACACACACACACACACACACACACACTCCAAAAAGAGTTAATAAGCTACACTAATAAAAGATATATTAAAGAACTCAAAGAACAAAATAAGTAAAAGAATAGAATTTAAAATTAGAGAAATTTTCAACTTTAATCACAAAGTACTACTATGCTTATGAAATGGAAATTTCTTGAACAATTGAGAAGAGACCTCTCCCCCTAACATGTGCACCAGGGAAAGGTTTAACTCGAGAGCTCACAGGATTACTCAGGACCCTGTGTTAGTCCTGTGATAAGAAAATAGCAGCTGAAAGGAGGAAGGATTTATTTTGGTTCACAGTTTCAGATACTTCAGTCCAGGGTTATTTGGAGTCATTGCTTTGGGCCTAATGGCGGGGAAGGGTGTAATAGTAGAGGGGAGAGTGGAACATCGTGCCAACCAGAAGCAGAGAATGTGACAGAAGAGACCAGAGCATGATACCCTCCAAAGACACCCCCACTTCTTTCAACCAGGCCCCTCTTTCCACAGTTCCACCAACTCCCAATCGTCTATTGATTTTTTGCCCATCACTGGATTAGGTCAGAGCCTCCATGATCTGGTCACTTCCACAAAGCCCCACTTCAGAAAACTGCTTGCATAGAGGACCAAACCTTCAGTACATGAGCTTACTACAGAGATATTTCATGTCCAAACAATGGCAGACCCTAGTCATTGGAAGAGCAAACGCAGGCCAAAATTTGGAGATATCTTTCATCTGTCAGATTGACAAACTCACCAAAGTTTGGCAATGTAAATTTTGGGCAAAACTTTGGAGAAACAGACATTTCAGGACAAATCTATGGGAAAACAGACATTTCACACATCGCAGGTAAGGATACAAAATGGTACAATCTTTATGAAAGAAGTTGTTACTATCCAGCAAAATTATATGTGTTACCCTTTTATCCAATAATATCTGTCTAAGATTTCATGTGAAAGATTCAGTGGTAATAAATTATGATGTGAAGTAGGCTATTTACTTTGGTCTCATTTGTTACTGTAAAAAGCTAGACAGTGACCCAGAATGTTTCTCTGTAGAGAACTCATTGAATAAACGGTACTGTAGCTATGAAATGCTCTATGGTTGTAAAAGGCAAGGAGGAGACAAACCCCACAGCTTCCAGATACGAGGAACAGTGGTGGAAACCCAATGTCTCCAGTCACATCATTAAAAACAGATGGATGTGATCAATTCACAGTGATATGTTTGAAGTTTTCAGTGATCCACTGAGACCCTAAAACAGAAGGGTCAACATTCCAGAGAGGCGGGCATCCTATAGAAGTGGGCCCAAGACACCAGGAGTCTGACAAAAGCAAACCTAGTGTTCTAGAAGCTGTCTCTCCCCACGTGTTGCTAGTGAATTATTTGTAAAATTTATTTATTTATTTATTTATTTATTTATTTATTTGCAAGGGTAGAAAGACAGAGAGAGAGAGAGAGAGAGAGAGAGAGAGAGAATGGGCACCCCAGGGCCTCTTGCTACTGCAAATAAACTCCAGATGCATGCATTACTTTTTTGTGTCAGTACTAGGGAGTCAAATCCAGGCCTTCAAGCTTTGCAAGCAAGCACCTTAATTGCTCAGCCATCTCTCCAGCCCTGTTTGTGATTTAAAAAAAATTATTAATAAGTAGAGACTCTGTATGTACAAGTACCCCCAATTTCCCTCCTCCCTGCCCCCATTCCACTGAGGGCCCACATTAATAGGATTGCTGGAATGTTCCATGGGATGGAGGGCCATGTGTTGTGCAAACAGCAGGTTTGGGGGGGGGGGAGTGGCATTGCCTCTGGACATTTCCCCCACCTTGGCTCTTACAATCTTTCTGCCCCCTCTTCTGCAAAGTTCCCTGAGCCATGGTGGGTGGGTTTTAAGTCTGTTTCAGTGTTGAGCTCTTAAGTGTCTCTGGTTTTCTACTTTGGACTGTTTTGAGTATTTCTGGAGTCTGTCTCCATTACCTTTGGGTAGGTTATCGGAAGCAGCTCTCTTGCTCATCTCGCCACTTCCTCTGTGATTTCCCCTGGGCCCTAGATGATGAGTTAAGGGTAGTTCATCTCCTGCCTGGAAGTCAGTTATCACATCAGGTCTTGTTGGTAGAATTGGGATGTCCACGGTTCTTCACCGCCTTCTGAAAAATACAAACAGATTCTCCACAGAGAGTGTGATCAGTATAGGTTAAATGTTTATGAATTTTTGACATGGAGAGAAAAGAGATGCAGTGAGGGAACCCACCAAGAGACAGAGCGCGGCATAGCTCTCTGAAGTTGTACCAGCTTTAAGGTGATAAAATTTGGACTATGGTGTTTCTGAATCAGGCGACATTTAAAAAGCTTTGGTTCCAGACTGGAGGGAGGTATAGACCCAGGAGCCTAAGAGTTGGTGACTTTCTCTGAAGTATTTGGTGATTCTTAATCACAAACCAAATTGACTAAGAAGTCATAAACAGTGCCATTAATACAGATAAAAACATAATAAATTGGACATCCCCCTCCCAAAAAATTTTAAAAGCCAGGTGTGGTGGCGCACGCCTTTAATCCCAGCACTTGGGAGGCAGAGGTAAAAGGTTCACTGTGGGTTTGAGGCCACCCTGAGACTACATAGTGAATTCCAGGTCAGTGTAGGCTAGAGTGAGGCTCTATCTTGAACAAAACAAACAAAAAAAGTTCGAAAGGTTTTGGGCTTCCAAGAATCCAATCAAGAAAGTAGAGCGAGGAGAGGGAGGGCACAGTATAGCAGAACTGTAAGCAGAGGGCAGAACACTGGGTGTGGAACATCTAAGTGGAGTCAGAGGAGGGGATGGAGGAGAGGAAGAGGTTGGAGGAGGTTAATAAAAATCACAGATGGGCTGGAGAGATTGCTCAGTGGTTAAGGCACTTTCCTCCAGTGCCTAAGGCTCCTGGTTCAATTCCCCAGTACCCACTACCCACATAAGCCAGACCCACAAGGTGGTGGCTCTGGTTCTCTCTCTCTCTCTCTCTCTCTCTCTCTCTCTCTCTCTCTCTCTCTCTCTCTCTCTGCTTAAAAATGAATAAATAAAATATTTTTTAAAATTCACAGATGTTATGAATAAGCCATATGGAAACCTACTGCTTCACTAGCTTAATAGTATATATGTTAAAAAAGAGAGTTTGGGCGGAAGTCCCCTGTGAAGGTGGAGAACGCTGTGCTCAGAGGCCATAGATTGTTACAAGAAAATTTCAGTGTCAGGGGTGAGATACCTTCCAATGAGTTGTTGATCAAGGAGGGTTCTGGTGCCCCCCAAATATTACAGGCCATTGCCAAGGCTCTTGGTTGGTTACCCATCGGAACTAGATAGCAAGATCTACTGTTGGAGAATGCGCGTGCTTGGGCTGCAGGATGCTGAGACGTGAAGCTGGAGCTGAGCCGAAAGCCTCCTCCCTTCTGACTAGCTGCCGGGATGCTGGAAAGTTCTATGTAGCCTGTTGGGGGAGAAAAGTCATCAACTGTGTGAACCAGCAGTGGAGCCCACAAACTTGACCTCTGGACAGCCAGGCCAAATGTGGCAACAGATACAATGGTGGATGTCTGTTGTGTGTGTGGGAAAGCAACTGCTTTATGGGCTTGAAGCCTGTTCCATGAGAATTCATGCTTGGTACTGAAAACCTAATTTAAAAACCGATGGCTGCGGGGGTGTCATAAGCCCCGTGGGAAAGGACTACTGTTGTGTGGGTAAAGGATTATGGCCACCAAACTGCCTTAAAAACACTTATGTCCATACACCGATGCACTCAGACTTTTGGTTAAAGAAGTTTCTTTTCAGTTGGTGGTGAACACTGGAAAAACTCAAAACTCATTACAGCGCTGAGAAAAAGTGACAGAGGAATGTTTAGCACGAAGTGAGACTTCTCTATCTCACCCTCCAAGGCTCAGGGGCCATTGCAGAAGTGAGGTGAAGGAAAGAATGTAAAAGCCAAGTGAAGGGGAGGAGTGCGTTGCAATGCTCTCCTTTAGACACAAGTGGCCCTGGCACTGCTAATGTCACCGGGGCTGATGCCATTTACTCAATACCTGCAGAATAGGAGGAAAACTGATGACATCCAAATAGAAGAGAGACTAATTGGAAAGAATGAATTCCGTGAAGGGGGGATGCAGGAGGAGGAAAATGAAGGGTGGTAGGGGATTATGATATTTTGTTTAGATGTATGAGATTATCAATAAAAAGTTAAAAATAAAATAAAGTATATTCTGAGATGCTCAGTGGTAGAGTTCTCGCTTAGTATAAAAGTGGCCCTGGGTTCTAGTTCTGTCCCCTAAATACACACACACACACACACAGACACACACACAAACACACACACGCATGCACGCGTGCACACACACAAACATGCGCACACACCCAAAATATAAGGACAACACAGAAAATATTCTCAAATTATATATATATCTGAAAATGGATTAATGGACTCATATCTAGAATATATAAAGAATTTTATACCTCAATAATATTAATATATTAATAATTATAATATATTAATATAATATAATATTCAACTCATTTTAAAAACAGACAAAGGAATTGAAAGATATTTTTCCAAAGGAGATAAAGAATGCTTAATAGTACATGAAAATATACTTCATATATATAATATCATTGGTCCTTAGAGAGCTGTACATGAAGCCTACAATGGCATACCATTTCATGCCCACTGGAATGGCTCTGACAATATCTGACAATGGCTCTGAGCTTGTGGAGAAAATTAAAATCTTATATATTCTTACTGTGGATATAAAACATTCAGTCACTTTGGAAAAGAGGTTGATTTTTTTTTAAATGTTAAATGTAGACTATATTCTAGATAACCTAGCAACTCCACACCTATATATCTACCCAGGAGAAGTGAAAACATGTCTATACAAACGTTGTACATGAATAGATATAGCAGCGTTATTCTCAGTAGACAAAAACACATTTATCAAATGAGGGTTAAGACCACCCCCAACAACACAAGTACAATAATTCTAACCAGTAATGAATCTCTAGAGTACTGACTTTCATTCCAACCCCAGTCCAGCTACTCAGAGTCCAGGAAAACTCTATCTGGTGCTGGCAGCTCTCCTTGACAGCCATCCACAGTCCTGGTACTTCACTAGGTCTCCACTGCAACCCACAGTTCCTCCTCATGGCTCCAGCAGGCCTCCATGCAGGCAATCCAACATACCTGCTTCACAATTGCCCATGGCCATTTCCAAATAACAAAATCATGTTGCACATCAATGACCCTCTCTTCCTGCATTTGTTATACTCCACAGTACCAGGTGGGTTACCAATTTGTTAATCCAGGGGGCAGGGGAAGCCGACTTTGAAGAGCAGGAAACTTTCTTCAGCATTCAGGCCCCTTACTTCAAGAGTCTGCATCCTTGTCCCAATGTAGGTCACTTGGCCCAATTTCAATGGTTGTCATCTTGCAAACAATTGCAGCTGAACGGGCAGCAGTTTCGGCCCAAAGATTTCCTTTCTTTCTGTGCCATCTCCTCTGCTCACACCAGTCCATTTCTACACAAAGCAACCCTACACAATTTCTCGGACACAGGAAGGCAGAATGCAGCCAGCCTCTCATGCAAACTGCTTCTGGCACAGTCCTGACCAAGTTCTTTCTCACCCTCGTAAGCCCAACCTCACAGTCCATAGTCCTTACTGTATTTAGGTCTTTCAACTCAGACCAGAATGTTCCATGAAGCTGTACTTACAGCGCTGCAAGGCGTCTCCTAGGCTGAGTTTTCAAATCCACCCACATTCCTCCTTCAAAGCAGTTCCAAAAAGCCAAAGCAATAGAATCAGGGTTCTAGCAGCAACGACCAATCCCACTCTCTGGTACCAAATCTGTTGTAGTCAGCTTTCTTGCTGCTGTGACAAAGAACCCCACCAAAAGCAGTTTGTGAAGGAAATGGGTTTATTTTGGCTTACAGACTCGAGGGGAAGCTCCATGATGGAAGGGAAAATGACGGCATAAACAGAGGCCAGACATCACCTCCACCACAGCACTGCAAACAGTGGCAGGAAGGTGCCCCTCTTTTTTTTTTTTAAGAAAAAGCACATATTTATTCACTTGAGAGAGAAAATAAATGGGAATGCGGCGGTTTCAGACCTCGAGACAGCATTGCTGGTGGTCCATCGACCGTTAAGTACGCCTGAATTTCACCACTCATGTCAAAGATATTCTGATTTTCTCTAAAGAAACAGCATAGCAGGTGCTTTGCTTTGAGAGATTTCTTTAGCTCCAGAATGGTCCTATGTCCTGATTTACAAGATATTTCTTTTCTTTCTTTCTTTCTTTTTTTTTTTTTTCAAGGTAGGGTCTCACTCTAGCCCAGGCTGACCTGGAATTCACTATGTAGTCTCAGGGTGGCCTTGAACTCACGGCGATCCTCCTACCTCTGCCTCCCGAGTGCTGGGATTAAAGGCGTGCACCACCACGCCCAGCGAAACCCCTATTTTGTGACATTGCTAATTCCAAAAATGTATATGCTCCATAAGAAATATCTTTCTTTTATAAACCTTAACACACTTCCCCCCAAATCTTTCTTACTAAAACTATCTGACAGCTCACATTCCTTTGTGACCAACCAGTACTGCAAGTTTTACCAACTTTGTTCTGAAACATTTAAAAATTTTTTTATAATGTGGAAACATGATTCATTTTATTGGAAGAAAGCTGGTTTAGAATTTCTTACATGAAATTTGAACTCGGACAAGGAATACGAGATAGAAAGGCTGATTTTTCATCAGCTACTGAAAACAGGGGACATGAAATGACTCCAACATTTGGGGCTCCTACCAAGAAATTGACGGGCCATTCTTCATTGTTCTGTGACTGGGCCTGGTGCATGGATACTCGGAGAGAGCAGAGCCACACACCAGGGCCATTCTCCTAAATGTCTATGTTGTTTATAGATCCTTTTGTACCTATAATCCTCAATTTAGACATTCTTTGTACATCTGTTTCTGTGTTCCTTGGGATTCACACTGGGGCTCTTGAGACCTTATATACATGTATATGTGTTACACTAGGCACATCTCCTTAGAGTGGATGGTGGGGGATGGAGCTGGGAATATGGCCTTTTATCCTGATGACAAGTGCAAAGAAGTCAGAGTGACTGCAGGGACCTGGGAAAGGAATTCCTTCTCCACAAAAACCGACCGAAAGGTGAAGTGGGGAGGAAATCCTATGAGGAAAGAGCCTGCATTTAGGAATTCGAAGGGGATGTTTGATGATTCATTAATGATGATGAAGGCCCTGTGTGCCAGGCAGGGCCCAGGTCAGGAAGGTCCGAGGAGGCTGGTGTGGCCAGGGCAGGCCTATGAGAGACTGAATCCCATGGGAACAGGAGCTGGGCCAAACCAAGGAGGGCACTGAGGTGCCCCTGAGGGCTGGCACGATCACACTGGAAGTGGGAGTCAGTCAGGAGGCCCTGGTTGTCCTGATGGTGACACTGGCATTAAGGGATCCACCACTAGACAGTGACACGTAAAAAAGTCCCGTGAGCTCAAAGACCCAAAATCTGTCATTATGTTGTATTAAATACATACAGCCAGTCATTGGCTAGATGTAGGGCCTGAAGGAGCAGAATGATGTTGCTAAGCTAAGCTATATCCATCAAAATCAAAGAGCAACTCTTTTTATTATTTAAAGGTTTTGCGTGTGCGCGCACAAGTGTGTGTGTGCGTGTGTGGGGCATATACACTCGTGTAGACGTATGTCCCTGTGTCTGGCAGAGACCAAAGAAGAATGTTGCATGTCCTCCTCTTGCTCTTCTGTGTGTTTCCTTGATATGATATCTGTTTTCAGTTTTGGTTTTGGTTTTGGTTTTTCTAGGTAGGGTCTCACTCTAGCCCAGGTTGACCTGGAATTCACTATGTAGTCTCAGGGTGGCCTTGAACTCATGGTGATCCTCCTACCTCTGCCTCCTAAATGCTGGGATTAAAGGTGAGCTCCACCACACCCCCTGGTGGTGGGATTAAAGGTGAACTCCACCACGCCCCCTGGTGGTGGGATTAAAGGTGAGCTCCACCACACCCCCTGGTGGTGGGATTAAAGGTGAGCTCCACCAAGCCCCCTAGTGCTGGGATTGAAGGAGAGCACCACCACACCCCCTGGTGGTGGGATTAAAGGCATGCGCCACCACGCCTGGCAATTTCACTTTTCTTGTGATGTCATTATTATTTCACTGTTCTTCTTTGGCAAACAATAGCAACAGCCATCACCCACCCCTGGGAATACCTTGTGGAATCCATTCAGTATGTTTCATTTTTCTTTGTAACTATAGATAATCTTAGGACTTTTTTTTGAGATAGGGTCTTGCTCTAGCCCAGGCTGACCAGGAATTCCCTATGTCGTCTCAGGGTGGCCTCAAACTCACATCAATCCTGCAGCTTCCCTCCCACTTCCCAACTAGTCCCCTGCTCCTTCCTCCCACCTTCCCTCGCTCTCTCCATTCTTTTTAAAAAACAAAATGCACCAGTGAATTTCACTGAGTTGTCTATAGGGTGCTGAGTGAAGGATTATTTACAGGAATATAGACTCCTCACTAGTGTCCACACCACTGAAGAAAATGTCTCTCCCAACACTAGACACCATTAGCCACCTGTATATCCTCAGGGATGGGTAACAGAATTTTCCACGAATTTAATCCACTGCCAAAGGCACAGGGTAGGAGTACAAGATCTGAGAAAATTGTCTGACCCTAACCTCACCTCCAGCATGCTGACTGATCTCCAGGATGGGCCTCAGCCCATGTGCACACCCTCACAGGAAGTGGCACATACAAAAGGTTCTTCACTATGCCAACAGGATAGTCAGGCTGTTCCTCATTGCACACCTGTCAAGGTCAAGGCTATGGTATCATAGATATCATATGGTATCAGTGAGTAAGAACAGTTCTAAGGTACGGAGGCCAAGGTAGTGGGCTACAGGCATCGAACTAGTGCACTGGAGTCTGGGTTAATCGGGACAACTCTTAGCGTAGCTGAAGTGTGGGCTGTAGAGCCTGGGGTAGGGGGACCTCTAAGAATGTTCACATGATGCAGTCACCTTGATCTGGGTTCCTCTGGGATGCTGTAGGTGGTGGTCTTTGTGGAGCCTGGGGGTCAGGCAGGAGGCTTCCCTAGGAGCCTTGCTATGTAAACCCTGGCTGATTGAAGACACAGCTTACTGAGGCCCCGCTGAAACAAGCGCTTTCCTGGAAAGAGGCTTCAGAAGTATTTTTAAACAACAACAACAACAACAATAATGACTCTAAGTTACCCCAACTCTGTTTTTTTCCCAGGATAAATTATTATAAATTATTATAGAAACCAAAGATAGGATGTTTTAACTTAAACATGATTATTTATAAGCAGAGAAAGAAGGGAGACAGAGAGAGAGAGAGAGAGAATGGGCACACCAGGTCCTCCAGCCACTGCAAAGGAACTCCAGATGTATTCACCACTGGGCATCTGGCTTTCCGTGGGCCCTGGGGAATCGAACCAAGGTCATTAGACTCTGCAGGCAAGCGCCTTAACCGCTGAGCCATCTCTGCAGCCCCTGTTTTAACCTTTTCTGTACTATGTGCCTGGTGTAGTAAGAGTCTCCATTCCGTTTGAAACAAGTCAGGGCTGTCTTGATTTTGTGACCGCTTGGCACCCTGACAAGGTGAACCGTACAAGATAATGTCATTTTTCCCTCCTCTCTTTCCTGGAGGCTCAAAATCATATGGAAGACGTTTCATTTGTGTTCACTGCTTTAGAAAAACGTAGGTTTTCATGAGGCTCCTTACAGTTTATTTTCCAAACCTGTGTGGTTTTGACTGACCCCAACCATTATCACAGCCCAGGCTGAGTCTACAAAAACGTTGACTAGTAATATTTTAACCCACCAGAGGATCCCAAGGGGGAATGTTTAGATTCAGAACGTTATGTGTGTAACCTCAGAACAAACATTTGCATGTGGGTGGAGGGGAGAATAGAGAGAGATAAGAGGGCACAGAATCTCCTTAGAAAGGAGGGATATTTCTAGCTCATTGTACATCATTGTGAAAATAGTTAATAATAGAACGTCACTGCAGTGATAATATAATACAGTTCATGAGAGAATACTGAACATTTCAAAATTACCCAAGAAGTAAATTTCAAATATTTCCACCCCAAAAGATGTTGAGTATTTAAAGTGATGGATGTTAATGAGTGGGATTTAACTATTACACATCATTTTCATTAACTACATATCTTTGTACTCCGTAATTCTGTACAATTATAACTTATCAATTTATAATCATAACTTTCTATAATTATAAATTGTCTTTTTATAACACAGGGAGCTTCCATAGCCAAAAGCATTTAGATCATGCTGTTTGGTAGACCCTGTTCTGAAAGCTTTAGCGAGTTGAGCTTGGAGGTACCAGTCTCCTGACAAGCCCGGGTCAGTCTTGCTCCTGGACGAGGAACTCAAGATCACAGAGCTAAGTGGGGGGAATGACATGGACACTCAGGCTCTGGAGGTAAGTGGAACGTGGTGCTGTTTCTGACTGGGGCTTGGTGCACACTGTTGGCCCTGGGTTTAGTCCCAGGCAAGCACTGCTGTCGGGACCCAGCCTGGCTGTATATCTGAGAGCTAAGTTTTAATATGCATCCGGATGAGAGCCCTGAGTGTGGTAGCTCATGCCTTTGTTCCTAGCACATCTGTGCCCCCCAGGAGGCAGGGGGGATGGATGACAGCCCTAAATCCTGTTTACAAGTGATAATAGGTTTTACTCCTGCTGAGTTTCTGTACCTGTGTTCCTGTTTGCTGAGCCCCCTTTGTGTAAGAGATAAGGCAATGCAACACATCCCTGGATTGTATATAAGGTTGGATGCTAAAATAAAGTTTTGAGATCTGCTTTGACCTATCTCCCGGCTGTGTGTGATTGTCCAGCCGCCGCACTCACCTTTCCTCGACTGAGCCAGGTCTCCTGCTGGCCAGAGAGACAGAGACTAGTAACCAACACGCTGCAAAATACAAAACAAAATTACAATTCCAAATTGCAGCAAGCACAACCCTTCGCTGAGGCTCATTTAGTTAACATGCATCAAATCGTTTTTGCTGGAACACACATGCCTCTTACACGACCTTTCTCTGAGAACAGTGCAGGGCATTTTTTTGGCTAAGAGCAGGAGTATTCTCTTGGAGACACACGGAGTATTTATCAACTTGAATATATTTCACACTGATTTGATTTAAGTGGCATCTGTATGTCACGCTGACAGCTGACCCGACAATGGCCCAGATTCTTCCCTCTGGGATGGGATCCAGTCCAGTCCAGGCGCTGATGCTCAGAGGCCTGGTCCTTCTGGGCTGCTGGGATCAGAAACACGTCTGCAGCCTCTGTTTCTCGTTTACAGCCCTCACTTGCCAGAATGTGTTTCCCTTGCATTTAAAAACCAGAACCGATCTTCTTGTATGTTTATCTATTTCTTCAAGATTAAGTGAGGAAATGAAATGCCAAGTAAGTAGGTGACTTTGTGACCTTCTCAGAGGCTCACGGGGTCTTTCTGTTCCTCATTGATGGTGCTGACATTGACCACAGGGTTGGCTTGTCTTCCCACTGTGTGTTTTTTTTGAACCAAGAAATAGTCCAGAGGAGATTGACGTGTGTTTATGCCAGTAAGAGGCATGAGGCCCAGGGAGCCGTGTGTGTGTGTGTGTGTGTGTGTGTGTGTGTGTGTGTGTGTGTGTGTGTCTGTCTGTCTGTCTTTCATGCCATGAGGAGGTAAGAAACATGAGTTGATAGAGAAGAAAGACCCCAGGATGTCATCAACCTAATTAGAACGTCTGGATGAGGGAGGGAGAAAGAGATGATCAAAGTTAATTGGTGAACCTACAACCATCGGAAGCTTCCCATATTCCTGAATGTGTACAGAGACTCTGGCTTTGACTCCCTTCACCGCTGGGGTCACCACACCCTATTTACATATGAGCTTTGGGGGGGGGGGCTCTTCACCCCAACCAGGCCAGAAGCAACCAGTGTCTCCCCTTCTGTCCTGGCCTGAGCATTTGTAATTATTTCAAACCTTGTTTCCAGAGCTTTGAGCCAGGTCTTCATGACCATTCCTATTTCTGGTTGTGATAAGAGAGAATCAATTAGAAAACCCAAACCACCAGGGGCACATTTAATTTCCCCACTGGACCGCAAGGGGCGCTGTAGGTGGTGGCCCCTGGAGGGCTCCATTCAAAATGCTGGGTGGTGAGGGCAAAACTTCAGGACATCCTTCCTTGGCCCCAGAGCCCTCTGCAATGGCGAAGAACCTTCTGGAATGGGGAGCCACCCACTTGTTTACCTCCCTGGGTGAGCAGCAGAGGGCATGGGAACTCTTCTCCCAGCAAGCAAGCCCCTGCAGGCCCTTGTCTCAGAGATCTCTCCTGTAGATCTTTTGTTTCTAGGCTTTTCTTTTGCAAACAGTCCTGGGGGACCATTCTTCAAGCCATGCTTTCTTTTGTCCAACCTTGGGCCCTTTTTACAGTGGACTGGATGTCTAGACAGATAGGTGGAAATCATTGCCCCAGGGTAAGGATAATCTTCACTGACTTGTCCAATCTTCCTGAAAATATCCCCACACCAGCCCTATGTCTGGTCATTTCAACATTGTGCTCGACTCTGAAATTTCCCCAATTTTCAAATGTGCCATTGACAGCCATTGTTCATAGAGATTTAAACCTTTTTCATAGGAATGGAAGTCACAAAGGACCTAGACTGTTCTGAAAAACCCCTTTTAGGCGGCCGGGTCATAAAAGGGACTTCATAAAGGAACATTCTAGAGAGTGGGACAGACAGTGTCTGATATCTGCTTGGTGCCCTGCCTGCCAGACAGGCCAGGAAAAATGGGTGCTATGTTTTCTTTTAATAGCATTCTTTGCTGACTCTTGTCTACCTGGAACGTTGTCCGTGAGAAGACAGAGTAAGATATCCTGGTTAAATTCAATTTTCTTTAATTACAGTAGTTGGGAGATAACTCAGATCACACTGAGGTAGAAAGTTGATTTTTGTTTTCCTACCTCCAAGGCTGCTAAGGAATTTGTTTTAGACACCAATAATATTAAGCTTTATTTGCTTATTATTTTATTTTATTTTATTTGCCAATTATTTTAATTCACTTTTTTTTCTCTCCTGTATTCTTACTTTACTCATTAAAGCCCTTTAAAGGTTGTGGTGTTTTCATTCTTTTAAAAATGGTATTTTGTGTGTGCTAGTGTGCGTGTATGTGTGTGCACGCAAGGGGGTGCGATGGCAGATGTGGAGGTGAGAGGGTAGCCTCAGATGTTGGTCTTCCGGAACATTCCGCCTTGGTTGAGATGGGAATCTCTCATGGGCCTGGACCATTGTCAAGGAGTCCAAGCTAGCTGCCCATAGCTTCTAGAGACCTGCCTGTCAACCTCACTGGGATTCCAGGTGGGGCCCTCTGTGGGTCCTGGGGATTCAAACTCTGTTTCTCCTGATCGTAAATCAAGAGTTTTATTGATTGCACCATCTTCCCAGCCCTTATATTTCTTTAAAAGCTTCCTTCCTTCATTGTTTCTTTCTTGTTGCTCTTTGTTTCTTGAGACTAACTCACTCCATTCTCCAGCAGACTGGATTTGAACCCGGGATGTCCTGGCACAACTCCCCGAGTGCTGGGATTGAAGAATGCACCAGCAAGGACAGCCACAATTTGGGGGTTCCTGATTCAAGTCCCTCCTCCTCTCATTCAGTGCTTCGCCCTCTACACCTCAGCCAGGATTGTCCCACAGGCTGAGGCAGTGGAGAGGAAGATGGAGAGCTTCACTGAAGTTTCCCCCCTTCTCTAGCCGCTGTTACTCCTATATAATATGATCCTGGGAGGGGTGGCCTGAGTCTTGTAACTTTCTTATGAGTTTCCTGAGCCTCTCTGTGCCCCCATCCTCTACTGGGACTTGTTTCAACATGGAGGAAGTAGCTACACAGCACGCCACACCCCTTTCTCCAGCTCTGACATTCTTCCCACTCCCCTCTTCCACAGAATTCCATTTATGGCCCATCACTGGGCCACTATGCCTTAGCAACTCATTGATTCTTAGCATTCGACTAGTTATGTGTACCTGCAATACACCAGCCATTGCTAAATAATAATAATATAAAAATTACTAACAGGAGCTGGGGAGATGAGATAGCTCAGCAGTTAAGGCGCTTGCTTGCAAAGCCTAAGGACCCCAGTTCGATTCCCCAGTACCCAGATGCTTGGCTAGAGGCCCTGGCATGCCCATTCTCTAATTGCCCCCTCTCATGAATAAATAAATCAACAAACAAGTAAAATATTTTTTAAAATTAAAAGGTCCCATCTATGACCTAGGTGGAGGGCAACAGTGATTTCTGGGTGTCAACTCAAATGTAGAGCAATAACCTTCCCAACCACAGGTTTTGTCCTAGCTTACGGTGCCAGACATGGGCTGTATCCTGTGGACAGGGCCTTAAATCCAATTGAAAAGTAATTGGTTGCACCCATAACAATGGTGCCACCAGAGGGCACCTCTCACTTGGTGTATGTGTAGTGTAGCCTGCAGGTTTTATAATTGAGCAGAACTGCCATTGGCCATTCTCCCACAGAAGCCTGCTGAGTGCTTTTTCAGCATCGCAAAAGCCAGTCTGTGGGGAAGGAGCTGCTGAGTTTCTAATGTCCTGAAACCAAAGTGTCTGTGTGGTGTTCAGCAACAGAGTCTTACCAATAGGTTCTGGAATGCAACCAACAGAAGTGGTAATAACCTTGATGGTTTGTAAAGCCTAAGTGTCTTCCTGTCCAACAAGTCCCAGTGGCGACTTTTCCGAGGGGGATGGGAATAAATATCTATTCACCCTAAATAGGGTCCCAGGGAAAGAACCAGAAACCAGTTGCACTCAAGTTTAGACCGGGGAACTGATGAGTTTATTGTAGTTACTTCTGGGAACATGAGTGAGGGGTTAGTCACAGGAGCATGGGTGAGGGGTACTTACAGGAGCATCATGGGTGAGGGGGTTACTCACAGGAGTATGGGTGGAGGTACTTACAGGAGCATGGGTAAGGGGTTCTTAGAGGAGCATGGGTGAGGGGTTACTTACAGGAGCATGGGTGAGGAGTACTCACAGGAGCATGGGTGAGGGGTACTTACTGGAGCATGGGGGTCTCAGGCAGCTGCATCCCTGACAGGCCAGCATGGGTGATCCTTGGAAAAGCTGTCCTGGGAGATTCCTGTACAATCTGTGGGCGGTCACTTCCACAGGGAGTCTTTTCCTCCCCATCAGCTCTGTACTGCTTTTCTATCTTCTGAAGCTTTCTGGGAAAGAGCTGTACAGTACACGTCATGGTACCTTCCGCCTTCCTGCCTCATTCTACCCTGTCCCCTTCCCTGCTGAGCTCCCACTCCCAGGTCCTGAAACATGGTGGAGTCCCGACAACTCAGGCTCTTTTCCCTGTGTCCCCTTCTCCTTGCGATGTCCCCTTCTATCTTGGCCTAAATGAAGTGTTCACGCGTCAGATCTCAGCTTGAACATCTTGTCCGGAAGGAAACCATCACCATTTGTTATGGCTTGTCTTTTCAATCAGCACAATTGGGGTTATTTTTATTTCATTTACTTGTGATCCATATTCATGTCTTCTTTGATGAAGTTTCTGTTTGAAATTGGACAGATGGCTCAGAGATTAACGACATTTGCTTTTAAAGCCTCATGGCCTGGGTTCAATTCCCCGGCAGCCACATAAAGCCAGATGCACAAAGTGACACATGCATCTGGAGTTCATTTTCAGTGGTAGGAGGCCCTGGCATTCCATACTTTCTCTCTCTCTTTCTCTCTCTGCCTCTTGCCTTCTCTCTCTCTCTTTCTCTCTCTCTCTCTCTCTCTCTCTCTCTCTGTTGGGCACTGCCTGTTGGCACTGCTACTGAGGGCACGGAGAACAAAGGATTAAGGATGTATGAGTGAGGTGAGACCCTGATAATTTGGTAGGCATTTCCCAGCTCCATCAACCCTGACTCCCAACCCCCATGGGCCAGCCACAGGAACCAGCATTCCCATCTCAGCATGACTGGCAATGGGTATCAGAAAAACTTCCTTGTACCCATCCCCATGGCTAGACCATGGCTAGAATCACGTACTTCCCGCCACTCAGGCCCCCCAAATGAGGTATTCTCAGGTTGTCCATACTCACCTATCCCAGTGCAGGCTGCTAACTCACCATCCCAATCAACCAATCCCCTTTTCTCTTCCCTATTCCCCATCCCCCTGACCCCCTTTTTCCTATAAATGTAAGTTCCCCCAACTGAATGAAGAACCACGTGGATATACTATACACATCTGCTCACGTCTGTGTCTTGCTGGACCCCCCTGTGTCAGCCCCTCAGCTCTGAGGACCCCAGCCCTGAGACAGCGGACAGCTTGCTCAGCTCCCACCGCTTCTCTGTTTTCCCTCTGGGGCAGCCAATACCCCCGGAGGTGAAAACAACCTCTCTCTCTCTCTCTCTCTCTCTCAAATAAATAAACTATCAAAAAATAGTTCTTCCTTACCCACTGCTGGTGGGAGTGCAAACTGGTACAACCACTATGGAAATCAGTACGGAGACTCTTGAAAATGATGAAAACAGATCTACCATTTGACTCAGCTCTACCCCTCCTGGGCATAGATCCTAAAGACTCCACTCTTTACTACAGAGATACTTCCTGGACTCTTCACAAGAGCTAGGAACTGGAATCAGCCCAGATGCCCAACAACTGATGAATGGATAATGAAGATGTGGTACCTATGGACATAATGGAACTCTACTGAGCGGCAAGAAAAAAATGAAATAATGAAATTTCCAGGAAAATGCATGGAGTTGGAAAAAGTCATTCTAAGCAAGGTCACACAGGCACAGACTCTCTCATCTGTGGTTCCTGACTGGGGTCAATTGGAGATGAGACCCAATGGTGGTTAGCAACAGGAATATGGGCATAAAGCTATAATGAGACCAGGAGAGAGACCAAGGAGAGAGGAGGAGTTACCTGCCAGGTTAGTAGAAGAACATCGGAGTTGGGGGGTATGCTTAGAGGAATAGGGGTGCAGAGGTTGGGGAAGGAATTACACAAAAGTTTAGACAACACGAATCAGTTCCATAGAAACCCTCATATGGTTAGCATCCTACAAGACATAGTCATCAATTAAGGGGGAAGGTGAGGGATGGTCCAGACTGAAGGTGGAAAAAATCTTAACTTTAAAATCATGGACTCTGACTGGTAAATCCCCAGGCCCAGAATTGGGTTGGTAAGCGGAAGTGAGGGGATAAAAGAGAGTAACCTGTTATAAAATAAAAATTAATCTATATTAAAATCAGTTCTTATCTACTAATTTTGATGAACATCCTTGGTTGATATGAGTATAAATACTTTCTCTTGCTATGACATTGGGGTTTTGTTATTTTGTTGCTATGGTTGTGTGTGCATCTGTGATGTGGTGAGGTGCCCCAAATACCCAGCTGCAGCAGAGACCATGCTCCTGGCATAGCTGGATTGGAACTCAGGTGCTCTGCTCCATTGTTGTTCCACTGGGTCTTGTTCTGAGTCAGAGTTTTTTTACTGATTCAGAAGTTGTTGGACTCAAAGATTCTTGAGTCTCTGCCACCCTCAGATGTCTAGGTGGGATCTGGGGATAGGAAGCCTGGCCATCTCGGGCCCCCTCACACCCTCATGCTTGAGACAGGAAGCCACTTAAATGGCTGAGCCATTTCTCTGGCCCTTGTTTTCTTAAAGGTCTCTCTAGAAGAGCCATCATTTAAAAAAATATTTATTTGTTGAGAGAGAGAATAGGTTGCCAGGGCCTCTTGCCACTGCAAACAAACTCCAGATGCATATGACACTCTGTGCATCTGGCTTTACATGGGTCTTAGGGAATCGAACCCAGGCTGTCAGGCTTTGCTAGCAAGTGAGCCATCTCTCCTGCCCCAAGTAACATTTTTTGACGAGGTTCAATGTTATTTATGGGCTATACTTTTTTTTTTTTTTTACTATTTATAAAACATTTGCTGCTTAAGATCAAAAAGGTTTCTGCAAAGGTGAATAATGTTGATATAAACATACCCACCACATGGAAATGTTCCTCTTTTTTTTAAAAGAAAATATTACTTATTATTAGAGACAGTAAATAAGATTGGGTGTGCCAGGGCCTCCAGCCACTGCACGATAACTCCCGGTGCATTTGCCACTTTGTGCATCTGGCTTTACTGGGGAATCAAACCCAGGGCATCAGGCTTTGCAAACAAGTGCCTTTAACTGCTAAGCCATCTCTCCAGCCCCTCCCTCTTTTTCTTTCCAGGTGATCGAAGCCCATATTCTCTGGTTCAAATTATAGATTCTATTTTTTTTCTAGAAGTTTGACAGTTTTAAATTTAGGTCTAGTATCCATGTAAATTAATCTTTGTGTGGGATGTCAGGGAAATATTTTTCCCCCAAAGAAAGATTTAATTGAGCACTGTTTTTTCATAATGCATCCCATCTGCCCATTGAAGTGTCTCGTCAAGAATCAACCCATGCTCATGTGTGTGGACAAGATGATAAAGGTGTTACAGCTTGAATCTGAAGTGTCCCCCACAGGCTCACTTGGTCCTGGGCTGGTATCACTGTTTTGGGAGGTTGTAGAGCCTTTGAGATATAAGGCTTAGACTGGAGATGGGCCTTGAAGGGATTAGTCCAGTCCTGCTTCCTGCCTGAGACCTCTGCTCCATGATCCAACAAGATGTGAGCCAGCCACACTGCAAGTTCCCATTGCCACGGCCCAAGGGCTCCAGGCCTCCCTGATGAGGCCTGTTTGTGTGTGAGTGCATGTGTGTGTGTGTGTGTGTGTGTGTGTGTGTGTGTGTGTGTGTGCGTGCATGTGTGGGAATTCGTGTGTGGGAATGTGTGTGCACATGTATGTGTAGTTGGGAATCTCTGTCTTTTCAAACACAATTTGCTTTAAACTATTTTTATGTCTATTTCAGAATGAATAGAACAATGTCCTTTGATTCCAAAACTATACAAATTGTTGCACCCATTGTAGAAAAACAGAAATCATCTTAGCCATCCTTAAATGTGCAGGCTTCCTGGTGGTGAGGAGCCTCTCCCAGAATTTGAATTTTGTAATGTTTACGTGTTTCAGACCTTTTTTCAAAAGTAACACACACACACCCCAATTTTCCCAAAAAGTCCAGATCTAAGCATAGATAAATCATCATAATTTAAATATAAAAAATTAGGGACACCCAAATCAAATGAATGAGAAAGAGAGAAATATTGAAAAGAAAACCCGGTGGCTATGAAAACAGAGATCTAAAAATTTAATGATTTAAAAATAGCCTCTACATCATACAAGATGGCAAAGAACAATATAGATGAAAATTTTGGCTTTGAACATGTGAAATGTCAATGCATGGTTGGGACACACCTGCCACCACCTAACAAATACACATCACACAATGGCATCTCCTCAGTGTTACCCACACTCCACAAACACTTAGTGATCTCATGACAGTACAATTTTCCATCTTCTCTTGGCAATACAGAAGTCTAAGAATTGCAATTAGCAGTTGTTTTGAAAAGCATTTTCTGGTAACTTCCACTGATTTAAGATAAGAGTGAGTCTATACACCCTTCTTATATCTTTTCCTGTTTTAATGATTTGGTTGTTAAAACCAGTAGGATGAATTCAGTCAAGACACATATTGCAAATAAAAACATGTTTCCACAGACTGCAATGAAATCAGTTCCACGAGCTGAAAGACCAACGGAAACACTGCTCTTAACTTGGGCATTGTCGCAGGACTCTCCTTACCCACCAGATGGGTTATATCTGCCCAACATGCATCTAGTGGCTGTGGGGCCAGTTTTGTGCCCACACAGAAGGTGTGAGAAGACAGATTATGGATACTGTGATTAATTGTCACACGGTGATGAGGCTATGCAAAGGGTCAAAGGTCAAATCGTCTCTGCAGCCGCACTGAACGTTGGGTCTGAAGACGCAAGTCTGAAGGCGTGTGCAAGACTGTCCAAGCACCCAGAGAGCAGGAAAGGACCTCTCGGCTCTCAAGTTCAGTGACCAGTTTGCTTCAGAGAATGAGGGTGTTAGGCGAAGGGGGCAAGGCGTCCACGTAACACCTGGCGAGGGAACTGCACCTGTGCTTTTGTCTAGAGCCACGTGTGTTCCTGCTGCACTTAGTATGTTTTTGTCCAACTCCAAAAACATCCTTTGAAAAACCTCATGGCTGAATGATTCACCAGTGAAGTTTAAACAGCCCCAGGGAAACAAGTGTTCTCTCTTTATTGTAACTCCCTCTCAGTGTTGAAAACCTCATGATAACTGTAGACACAGCCAGTCGCTCCAGCGTGCGGACACTCCTCTCCCTAGCGGCTGAAATCCTGGACCTTGAGTTAATGTATACTTTCTAAACCTTTCTCTGCAAAAGGACCTTTCCTACCCGAAGTGGAGCGTTTGGCTGTAATGGATTCAAGACAATCAATTCTGAAAGAGGTTTCCAACCTGAAAAAGCACGCCAACACTTGTACACACGTTATACGCCCCAGACTCGGGAGGGCTGGGCTCAGCCTTACATGGAGAATAGTATGAGAAGAGACGTTTAGAAAACACTTTCCACGAAAACCAAAGCCTGCAGCATTAGGAGGTACTTGCTAAGGTGCTTCTTAATTCAGGTTTTTAATGGAATGTATCAGGTAAACATCTACGAAAACACAGACACTTGGACAAGTTTCTGTACAGCTTACATTTTAGATACTTAATTGTATATATAAAAACCACACAGATTTCCCTCTCTAACTCCCTGAATTTATGAAATTTGCCCAACTCATGAACTGTTAAAATATTTCATTTTTCATAGAAAATATCTACAAAAATAGATAACATTTACAAAAAACCAGATAATATTTCCAGTTTGCCTTGGTCATCCTGCACTCAGTCTCTGTGCTTTCCTCCTGTTCAGAAGGTGGCCATCTCCAGCAAGGAGCGCTTGAAGAGCTGGGCGTTTCTGGACAGGTCAGTCACCTGGTGCACCATGTCCTGAAGGGCAGTGGTGCTGGGGTAGTGGAGGGCTGCGATCTTGGTGGCCATCACTATAGTCTTGAGCTGTTCGCAGAGCTGGTTACTGGAGTTCATGACCTTGTTGCGAATGTCCTGGGCGGCCACCTGCCTGGTCAGCGTGTCTCCAATGAACACCAGTTTGTGTGCACTGAGGATGACGAACTTGCTGTGTGCCACAAAGATCCTGGGGGGCTGGGCGGAGCTCACACAGCTGAAGAGGGCGTCGATGGCATTGAGGAGGGAGATGAAGTGGGTCTCACACTGGTCGTAGTAGAAGAAGAGCAGCTGTCTATCCTGAGCCCCCACACTGTTGTTTGTGGCCGGGAGGCTCTGGGACGGCTTCCACTTGGAGATGTCGTTCTCCACCGGCTTGGTGATTTCTTGCTCCAGCATCTGGAACTGACTCAACTGCAAGGAAGAGGAAAGGACACTTCAGTAACAGCAAATGGAGAACCTGGGTGTGGAGTTGAGAGACACCGGCCCCATCCCAAACAAGCAACAGGTGCGTCTGAGCTGTGAGGTACCTCGGCCAAGGTGCCTTCCTTCCTAAACCACCGTGTAGATGTTGGGAAAGGTGACCCCTAAAATATCCTCCAGCTAGGACCTTCTATGATCACACCATTGGTCTCTTCCATTTTCTGGCAAGAAGGCAGCACCGAGTTTAAACCCCTAGCCTGTCTCTCATGCTGTTGCAAGGGTTAAATGACGTAATACCATTCACAAAGTGCTTTTGTAGACAGACTGGAATGTGGCACGTGTGGAATAGTGTTTGCTATATTTGCGCTCTATGCAAACATTTACTAAATGTTGGGTGGTGGCAAGGGGAGATCATATGAGGTGACCTTTTTTGGTTAAAGAAATCACCAAGTTTGTATTTTCCTGGGAAAGAAAGCCCTGGTGATTATCCCTTCAAGACGCTTAGACACAGTGACAGTTCATTCTCCCTCTGTTTCTCCTGTGCCCCTGTGAAGGTGTTACGTGTTAGCCTTCACAGGAAAGGCTAAGGCACAGGAACACACATGTACTTAGGGAAAATGTGAGTGTTGACTCTTCATCACATTGCTTACTGTCCAGAGTTGCTAAAAGTAAAGGACCGTGTGCAAAGTTCTAAGTGTTACCTTTCTTGTATCTCTCCTCATCATCCCCAACTGGAACACTATTTAAAGTTGCAATGAGAATAAATTCTAGCTCTTCTTTTACTTATTTATTTGCAAGGAGAGAGAGAGAGAGAGAGAAGGGAGAATATGACAGATGAAAGCAGCAGGGTTGCCACTTTGTGCATCTGGCTTTATGTGGGTTCTGGGCCATCAGGTTTTGCAAGCAAGTGCATTTAACCTCTGAACTACCTCTCTAGTCCAAGTTCTAGCTCAGAAGATACTTCTCTTTTGCATGTAAGACTGTCTGTGACCTAAATTCAAGACTCAGCTAATTTCTCATCCTGACTCAGCTGAGCCAGGGCACAAATTGCCTCACCCAGCTTCTCCCCTGAGAGAAGCACAGGCAGCTTTACTGTTCCATGGATTCTGCTTGTTTCTTAGGAATTACTATGATTTCTACAAGTTCCCTACAACCCTGCTGTCATACGGGGCCAAGTGCCAACGCAAACATAAGCAGATTCAGGCAGATGCTGTAAGCTGGTTAACAACAGTGAATTATTAAGACTTTATGTGGCGTCTGCCTTCACCAATGTGCTCATCAGTGTATCCTCTCGTTAGATAAGGGCTCTGCTTTCCCACTTGATGGAGAAGCAACTCAAGTTCAGGGGGGTTTCATGACTTGTCTGTCATACTTGGTCAGAAAACAAGGGTTCATGCTCAGGTTTTCCTAGGAACAGCAAGTCATTGTGTTCTTCTCGTGCTATTTTATTTCGTCTCAAAGGCTTTGGTCCAGTTTTATGTTCTGTTGTAGCAATAGCCATCCTTACCTGCCCTACACAATCCTGCAGAATCTTTGTATGAACACGCCTTGCCTAGAGCCCTTGGCAAGCAGGCTTGGAGAGATTTTGAGAATGTCACGTCCTACCCTCCTACCCTAAGATGGGACCATGAACAAAGGGCTGAGTTTTAGGCAAAGTATAAGTAGAGAAATGCGGGAAGAAAGTGAGAGTCAAACAAGAATCAGACTCTTAGCAATTTAAAGAACAGCAGCAGGGAACTGACCATCAACTGAGGAAGCCGAGGTGGCAAGCTGGCTACAGAGAAGGCATTGGAGCTGGGCACAGGGCACACAGCTGAATCCCAGCATGGAGGAGCTAGAGGCGAGAGGACACTGAGTTTGAGATCATCCTGGGCTCTACCTCAAAACAAACCAAACACACACACACACACACACCAAAAAAACAAAACCTTTCTGCACAGAGAGAGAGAGGGCAGAGGAACCTGATGGCTAGGTGACCACAGGATGTCTCAGAAAACCAGGGACTGAAGCAGATGTGTGGGCAGGCACAAAGGAAAGATCAAAGGAGAGAGAAGATACAGCCCTTGTTTCTGTTGATCTTGACTGTATCATCATTGTCCTTGAAAACCCGATTTGCTTGGGTGAACTCAACTGAGTCTTATGTCTTAAGACCAAAAGGCTTAACCCCAATAGTTCCTAACATGTTATATATTAACAAGCTTAGCCTGAAAAAAAAACCAAGAAAGAAACAAACCCTCTCTCCCGCATTAGGATATAATGCAGGAACACCCAGCTGTATTTGCAAAGCCATAACTGCTTTGGTCTTCGGTCCCAGTATATGTCTGGGGGCTTTATTCACAACAGGGTGCTGAGATTCTACTTTCCCTACTCTATGGAGGCTTTACTCTGTTGAGGGTACCTGGTGGTGTTCCAGCTGCATCCTGCTTTCCTTCACGATGTTCTCCTTCTCCAGAAGTTCCTTCTGCTGCCGCTCGAACTCCTCCTTGCCCTGCAGTTTCCAACATAAAGAACAGTTACCTCCGTATCTCAGCACTGCGTGTCACCCGTGGGAACAACTCCAGACAAATGCACCCAGACTCTCAGTGTCCATGGCGTTGGCCACCTCTCCCAAGTCCAGTTAAGCCCATGAACCCCAGGTGTGTGTGTGTGTGGGGGGAATGCAGGGTTCTCTGTCAGCCAGCCAGAGTCACTGTGGAGGTTTAGGCTGAAACTGAAGTCTGTTTCTAAGTGGGGTACCACGCTCTCTGCTCTACCTGGACGTTTTCAGAAACCTTTCCATGACCCCCTTCACACCTTTGCAAGAAGCACTCATCTCATGGTTCTTAAGATTTTCTATGTGAACCCAGAAAGAAGCCTTCAGTGCAGGTCTAAAAGGGATCCACTTTCTCTTCAGTTCCCTTTGAGTCTCCTGTATCTTTCTATTCAAAGTTTGAAGTTACCAGTGTGCAGACCCGAAGGAAGACCAGTCAGTTGAGTGTCAAATGCTTCCATCTAACCCCTCCCTGCCTGCCCTCAGCACTGACCCGTGGCTCAGTGAACAACACTCTTGTGCTAAGGGGGGTTGGTATTTTAAGTCTTGAGTCTAATTCATGGCTCAGTGGAAGAGAATAGCAGGATGTTATTATTCCACATTCTAAATACGAAGTTATGATAGCGTGTTTGAATCTTTCAAGCGGAAGGGGAAGCTGTCAGAATCCCGGTCCACTTGGGAACAGGCAGACTTTTCCACTTGTAGGAAAGAAGATGGTTTTTGAATAGTTTTCCATATAAGTTTAGTTCTTGGCCATCTGTCAGATATTCACTCCTTTCTAAATCTCAGATGGGGCCAAGTGTCTTTCTAAGAAATTAAATACTCTGCTCTCTCTTTCTCCCACTGCCCCCCCCCACATATGACCTAGAGTACACCTTAGAAAATTTCTAAGGTTTTCAATTTAAAAAAAATCTTATGCATTTATTTGCAAGCAGAGAGAGATAGAGACAGACCTCCAGGTCTCCTGCCACTGTAAACAAACTCCAGATGCATGCACCACTTTGTGCATCTGGCTTTACCATGGGTACTGGGGAATTGAACTCAGGTCATTAGGCTTTGCAGGCAAGCGCTTTAACCACCGACTCATCTCTCCAGCCCTCAATTTTTTTTTTAACAGTGAAAACGTTTTACTTATTAGAATCAACTATTCCCTGGGATTGTATCATAAAATACAAGTGAGGAGGAGTTGGTACAATGGCCAGAGAATCAGTCCTACCTGGAGCTTCTCCTCCTGCTTTCTTGAGGTGCATCTATGGGATTTAATGGAACCCTGAAGGTTATGCATTCATTTTGAAAATAAAAATAAGGCCCAGGGAGGTTAAATAGATTGGCCACACAATTATTATAGTGAGAGAATGGAGTAGAGTTGAGGTCTCTTGAGCACCTGGCCCAGACTTCTTCCTACTGTATGACCTCATCTACAGTTCTCACACCCCTTGGAATAGCATGTATCATGTTCTTTTCTTTGGTCACTTGACCTAACAGCCTATGGGCACGAGTCTCGGGCCTCCTGAATGTGACTGTGGGAGGTGATGAGTCAGCTTCCCTTACCTGCAGGTGGACGTAGTCATAATCATCCAACCAGCTCCTTTCGGAGCCGTCGCTGCTGCTACAGTCCGGTGGCTGGTCTTTGCCGGGGGTGGGAGGCAACGTTTTGTTGTGGGTCTGGACCTTGTAGTCACCAGAACGCAGTGGCTGTATCTGGGAGCCAGTGTGTGGATACTCGCTGGAGTTTATGATGGTGTCAGACCCATTCTTCAGATGGGAACAACCAGGGCTGCCTCTGAAGAGAGCCTCGGCATTGGTATTGATGGTGGTGGTCAGTTGCTTGGCATCATCAGGCACCGTCTTGGCCACCATCACAAACCTATCCAGGTCATCACATTTGTTCTGGGGCTTGTTGACGGCCAAGACGTTCAGGGACCAGCTGCATTCATTCAAACCGTGGCTGGTTTGGCTGAGAATCTGATGAGAGTCCTCCACTCTCTGGAGTTCTCTCTTCATTTTGTTGTGGAGGACCAGTTCTGGGAGGCACGAGGCATTAGCTAGAGCTCCCTTGGAAAAATGGAGGTACTCTCGCAAGAAGAGCTCCACCTTGTCCACTGCGGTGCGGATCTCATTGATGTGTCGTTCCATGTATCCGTAGCCCCGCCAGTCTGTGGTGACCAGGGCCATGAGGCTGCAGACACCCATCTCCAGGGCCTGCTGGAGACGATGGAGCCTCTCGATGGCTGTGTCTGGGTCCAGAAAGAGCCTCTTGTCCTGAGATGGGAAAGCTGATAGGGAGGATTCCTTTGAGGACGTGGATGACGTGGACATGTTACTCCTCGTGCTGCTGGTACTGGAGAAAGACAGTCGGTTGATCCCATCCACGACATCCCCAGAACCCTTGGCATCTGCGGGGTTATGCAGAGGGACATCGTAAACACCGTCTCTCTCTTCTGGGTTTGCTTTCTCACTGGTCTCTGCTGGCGGCTCCAGAAACTGGACTCCTCGGGGGATGTCATAAGCATCATTCCGAGGGCCAGCAGACTGTCCCAGCTGTGGGGGCAGATGGGGCACAGACAGGCTCTGGTGCCTTCGTGTCACTGGCTCCCCGGCTCCTGGCACATCACAGCTGTATTTGATGTGAGGGTCCTTCCCCCCTGGCTTGGTGCTGGTTGGGGGGATGTCATAAACCCCCTCAGGTCTGACATCTGGCCATCCAGCTTGTTTCATTGGAGGGGGAAAATCATATTCTTTTTCCCTAAGCCCTGCTTCATCTCGGGAAGCAGATGGTGGGGTAGCGTAGACCTGAAAAGTAAATAAAACTCTTATTGGCTAAGTTAGCTCCTGGGACCAGGCAGAAGCTGAAGACCCCTTGAAGATGCAGTCCAGAGCTCTCAGGCCCGTTAACCGGCTCCTCTTCTTCCCCCTCCCCACACTCACTAGCAGCAGGTGTTTCCCATGGGGCTGTGTGCGCCTTAGAGGATGCCTGTACTCTTTATTTTATTTATTCATTTTTCAAGCAGAGAGATACAGAGAGAGGAGAGAGAGAGAGAGAGAGAGAGAGAGAGAGAGAGAGAGAGAGAGAGAGAGAGAGAGAGAGAG
>PVHP010016379.1:0-35999 GCA_004024765.1 Zapus hudsonius | reverse complement strand
GAATGATTCAAGTGAGGTTTTTAGTATTTCTTCTTGATTTTTGGTTTCTGCTATGATTTTATTAATAGCCTCTAATTCTTTGGTGAGATCCAATTTCCAATCTATTTTTGTTTTTGCTTGGGTTTCCTGAAAATCATTTTTTAGTTTTCTTAAGTCCTCATCAAATTTAATTAATTGATTGTCCAGCTCTTCTCTGAGTAGATTAATCTTTAATTCACTTAATTTATTTCTGAATTCGTTCATATTTCTCTCCATCGAATTCAGTTTGGAGTCTATGCTTGAGTAGGAATGCTTCAACTCATTCATGTCTTTTCTCATAAGTTCCATATCAGCCCTTAACTGCATCATATTTGCATTGCTGTTGTGGTCAGGAGGCATATTGTTCTCTCTCTGCAATTGTGTATGAGCTCCTTCCACTTCCTTGTCAATTTCATGTTCCATAATGGGACTAGGTGCCCTGGGTTGGGAAGATACGTTTTTCCATTGGTTTCTGCCCATGCCCAGCTAGCGAAGAGGGACTCAGGTGCCCTGAGGAGTCCTATTCAGCCCACTTGACTTCCTGGCAGTAGCGCATGATCCCTGGTACTCACGGAGAGCGCCTGTGCCCTCCTGGGATGTACCCGTCTGATGAACCGGCCTCTGCCAGGGCCCTCAGGTATCTGCCTACTGACTGGCCCCAGAACCAAGCTAGGTCTTGCACCTGCCTGTGTATATGAGGGGGGTCGTGGAGAGGATTAAGTCTGAGGACTGGTTGTTCCCACAGTGGAAGCCACTCAATTGGCACCAGGGAACAGAACCCGTCGAGAGGGGAAGAAGGCAGGAGCCTGTGGGCCCGGCTGCCCGGCTGTGCGCTCTCCTGCAGAGCCGAGGGCAGTAGGGTAACCCCGCTGATGTCCCAAAGCTGAGGAGAGGCTGGGCGGCCCAGGGACAGGCCCAGCCGCCAACCTGGGCTGGGTCCCAGTTAGGCAAAGAAACCCTCCCAGATGGTGGAGATGAGCACGTCTGGGGATCGGGAGCTCCCACAGGGAAGCCTCTGGATTGGCGCCTAGGGCCAGGGACCGCCAGCCACCGCCGGGAAAAAGGCAGGAGCCTGTGGACCCAGCTGCGAGGTCTCCTGCAGAGCCGAGGGCAGCAGGGGAACCCCGCTGAGGTCCCGAAGCTGAGGAGAGGCTGGACGGCCCAGGGACAGGCCCAGCTGCCAACCTGGGCTGGGTCCCAGTCAGGCAAAGAAACCTCCGAGGAGAGACACCTCCTCCCCTCCCAGCTGGTGGAGATGAGCACGTCTGGGGACCAGGAGCTCCAACAGGGAAGCCTCTGTATTGGCGCCTAGGGCCAGGGACTACCAGCCGCCGGGAAAAAGGCAGGAGCCTGTGGGCCCGGCTGCCCGGCTGTGCGCTCTCCTGCAGAGCCGAGGGCAGTAGGGGAACCCCGCTGAGGTCCCAAAGCTGAGGAGAGGCTGGATGGCCCAGGGACAGGCTCAGTCGCCAACCTGGGCTGGGTCCCAGTCAGGCAAAGAAACCTCTGCGAAGAGATGACTCCTTCCTGCTCAAACTTCCCAGGTATCTGCCTCAAGATTGGCCCCGGGACCTAGCTAGCTTAGCCTGCCCAAGGCTGGTATCTGCCTGTGTATGCGGGGGGTGGGGGTCGTGGAGACAAGCACGACTGAGGATCAGGTGATCCCATAGGGGAAGCGGCTCAATTAACGGCACTCGGAAACCACAGCGAGGGGATAATGGCGGGAGCTAGTGGGGGGGCAGGGCTCGGTCCTCTGCTCTGCTGGGGGGCAGAGAGCTGCTGGAGAACCCCTTCTGCTCTGGCCCAGGGGCTGGGGAGGGAGGGGGGCATGAAATCAGGTCCAGCTGGTGACCTAAGTTTGGATCCCAGCTGAAGAGATCAAACCTTTCCGAAGAGAGTCCTGGCAACGCTGTTACTCGTCCGTCATCTTGCTCCGCCCCCCTCTTTCTGACTATTTAGATACAGTGCCCATTTTAGTTAAATCACAAGTTGTTTTGCTTTGTGACTATTGAGTTTTGGAGTTCATTCTGTATCATATGTACACTCTGTAAATATTTCCTGTTGTTCCCTTTGCTATGTACAAGCTTTTTCGTTTGATCTAATAAATATCATTCGCCTATTCTTGCTTTTGAGATCCTGCCCCAAAAATCCTTGCCCATTCCAACATTCTGAAACTCTTCCCATATGTTTTCTTCTAACACTTTTACAATTTTCATCCCTTACATTTAACTCTTCAATCCATTTTGAACTGATTTTGGTCACTGAAGAAACAGGAATCTACCTTCTTTGTTCTGATATGGATGCCCAGTTTTACAGCACCTTTTAATGAGAAAACTGTGCCCTTTCCTTAATGTATGTTCCTACCACTTTTGTTGGCTATAAATATATGTAGGTTTACATTGAGGGTCCTGATTCTGTTTTATTGTTTTATGGATTTGTTTTTATATCAATACCATACTGCTTTGATGCTTTAGAATATGTTTTGAAGTCAGATAGGGTAACACTTCCTGCTTTGCTCCATTTGCTCAAGATGGCTTTGGCTATTTAAAGGTTTGGGTGCTTCCATATACATTTTATAATTGTTCCTGCTGATTCTGTCATGAATACCATTTGAATTTTTGGTAAGGAGACTATTGGATCTGTAGATCACTTTGGGTAGTATGGACATTTTTACTGTATTTACTGTTCCAATCCATGAACACATATATCATCTCTATTTTTTTCTCTTCAATTTCTTTTTCATCAGTGTTTTAAATCATTCATTATAGGGCTCTTTTGCCTCTTTGGTTAATTTTATGCTTACCTGTGTTATTTTTTTACCAATTGAAACAAAGAGTTGTTTCTTAATTTTTATTCCAGATCATTCGTTATTGGCATATAGCAATGCTACTCATGTTTGCATGTTGCTTTTATGTTATGCAACTTTGGTGAATTCATTCACTTAGCTTGAATTCTCTTTGGTTGAATTTGCCGGGGGGGGGTATTATATATAAGAGGTCACGGCATCTACAAACAGTGACATTTGACTTCTTTTCCAACTTCAATACCCAGGGAGGATTTCTGGCACCAGTTTGAACTCAAGTGGTTAAAGTGGCCATGCATGGTGGCACATGCCAAGGCAAAAGAAGGGAGAGTTCAGTGCTAATCTGAGCTATGTAGCAAGATCTTATCTCCAAAAAGTAGCAAAATAATAAGTGGTGAAAGTGAGTATCCATATTTTTTTCCAGATCTTAGAATGCTTTCAGCCTTTGCCCATTCAGGGTAAGTCTGTGTTAGCTTATTATAAATAACCTTAATAACATGGAGGTATGTTATCATGAAGTAATGTTGAATTTATCAAAATTTTTTCTACATCAATTTGAATTATAATATTTGTATCCTTCATTCTGCTGCTATGGTGTATCATGTTTATTGAATTGTTTATATTGAACCATCCTTGCATCCCTGGTATAACTACCACATGATTGTGGTGAATTATCTTCTTAATGTAGTATTGGATTCAATTTGCATGTGGCTTGGTGAATAATTTTGCATCAATCCGAGAATATATGAAGGATAATGGCTTGTATGGTTTTGGGGGGGGAGGGTCAGCCCTTTTATGGGTTTGGAATCACAGTAATACTAGCCTCAGACATTATGCTTAGGAAAATTGTTTCCTCTTCTACTTTGTGAAATAAATTAAGAAAAATTGGTATTGCTCTTTAATCGTTAGGTAGAATTAAACCATGAAGCCATCTGGCCCTGGGCTTTTCTTTATGGAAGGCTTTTGTTGCTGATTCAATGACATTATGTGTTACTAGTATGTTCAGGTTTTCTATTTTATTATGTTTCTGTGTTGACAAGATGGAAGTGTCTAAGAATTCATCTATTTTCTAAATTTCCAAATTTCTTAGCACATGACTGTTTATAACAATCTTTAACGACATTCTGTATTACTGTGGTGTCAATTGAAACATCTTTTATTTGAGCTGTCATTGTATTCGAGACTTCTCCTTTCCTTTGCCTGTCTAAGGATTTGTCTCTTTATCTTTTAGATGGACCAGCAATTTTTTTCATTGATTTTTTAATTGAATTTATTAGCCTCCATTTCCTTGGATTTTTTTTTTCTGCTCATAGATTTATTTCCTTATAATTTGGCACTTGATTTTTTTTTCTAGTTTCTTGAGATGCATTAATAGGTATTTATTTGAAATCTTTCTCTTAGGTTATGTTGGTATTGATTGCTATCAATTTCCCTCTTAGTGATGCTTTTGCTATACCCATAGGTTTTCTTATGTTGCATCTTCCTTTTCACTTTTCTTTCCTTCTTGAGCTCTTCCTTTATACATTGTATTTTGAAGAGTGAATTATTTAAATTCTATGTATTTGTATAGATCCCAATGTTTTCCTTGTTATTGATTTCTACCTTTATTGATTTGTGGTTGGAAAAATATATAATTTCAGTTCTTATAAGTTTATTGAGACTTGTTTTATGGACTATTTTATGATGTATCCTGAATAATGTTCTGAGCACTGAGAAAAATGCGCACTCTGTAGCTGTGGGAATGGTATGTTCTCTTGATGTCTGGTAGATACATTAGATCTGGGATACAATTCAATTCTGCTGATCCTTCATGTCCATTGCTAAAAGTGTAGCATTATGGTCTATAACCATTATTTTATTGGAGTCTATCTCTCCCAGCAGGTCTACTAATATTTGATTCATATATGTGTATTCTCAGATACTTACTGCATGGGTTAGGTCAGCTTTCTATAACTATGCCAAAATATATGAGGGAAATGGCTAAAAAGAAAGAAACGTTTGGGCTGGAGAAATGGTTCAATGGTTAAGGTACTTGCTTGCAAAGCCTAGCAACCCAAATTTGATTCCCCAGTACCCACATAAAGCTGGATCCACAAAGTGGCACATGCATCTGGAGTACTTTTACTGCAGCTAAAGGTCCTGGTATGCCCATTCTCTTCATCTCTCTCACTCTCCACCCTCTCTTTCGATCTCCCTCCTCTCTCTTCATGCTTGAAAATAAACTATTTAAAATTTTGAATTTAAAAAAAATGTACATTTATTCACTATTTCTGAGGTGTCAGTCCATGGAGGCATGGCCCCATTTCTTTGGGCCAATGGTAAGACTGAATATCATGGTGTGGAGTGAATGGTGGAGAAAACTCTCTCACATCATTGTGTCTAGAAAGCCATAGAAAATGAAAGAAAGAGGCTAATGTCCAAATTTATCCTTTAAGGGCATATTCCCAGATTACCTAAATTCCTCTGACCTTCCCCTACCAGGACAATGAGCTACAGAAAAAGACTTCAACAAATGAGTTGAACTGTTCTTTGGTAGAACAGTTAAAATCCAAACCAAAAGAATACATATATATTTAGAATTCTTTCCTCTTGTGAATTAACCTCTTAATCATTAGTAATGACCATCTTAATCTCTTCACTGCTTTTATTTATGTCAAGTTTATCTTATTTAAGTCTGGATAGTATGGATACTGTTTTTTTTATTGTCCATAATGAGTTACATTGTTTAGTGGGCCAATAATGAGTTGTTATCCCCAATTCCTCATTGCCCCCCTTCCCCATCCCCAGTCAGCGGGATATCCTCCTCCGTGGGCCATCTGGATCAGTTTTTGTGGTAGGGGACCATGGATACCCTAGTATTCAGCCGCGTTCTCCTGACCCAAGTGTGTTGTTACTGAGGGGTGCCATGCCTCTGATAATATCCCCCACCACAGTTCTCACAATCATTCCTCCCCCTTTTCCACTCAGTTCCCTGAGTCGTGGTGGGTGAGTATTAAGGCTGCTTTAATGTTGTGAGCTTAGGGGTTTTAGTGTCGAGATTCATTGGTTTCTGTCTCACTGGCTTATCCTGTGTTGATTGAATGGCTGTGGCTGTGGATCCCTTGTTCATCCCGTCATTCTCTGCAGGGTTCCATATGGATCCTCCACAATATGACTATGGTGGCTCATCTCTTGCCAGGATCTCAGCTTTCTGCCTGCGGTCGGTTGGTAGGGTTATATGGGCCACAGCTCTCTTGCTGTATCCTGAAAAATACAAACACAATCTCCATCAGAGAGTGAGATCAGTATAGGTTAACAAATATATACCATTCTGGATTACCTACATTCTATTTTTAGAAGCCTCCCCGTCAATCGCTCGCATAGTGCATCTTTTCTTGGGAGCCCAAGAGTACAGGATCGGTGCATATGGCCCTGAATCCCCAGTTCCAATCAAGAGTTCCCCCTCACTGAGTGGAATATTTAGCCAAATTTAATAACTGTTGATTGTCTCCCACAGGCCCAGGCTCCTCCATTGCACAAGTGCTCTTTCTTGGTTTGTTGTTCTCTCCCAGTAGGAGGTATGGTCAGCCTACTCATGGCCGCAGACTGTGTTTCATGCCAGTGGTCTGTTTACTCCAGCTGTCGTTGATCTGCTTCCCTGGAAGCTTGTGTAGTGCCTTCTCTCCCTGCACTAACTGCCATCTGGGGGCTGGTTACCATTCCAGACCTCGAAGGGTCTCTCAATGCTGATGGATGGCATCTTTGGTTTCTTCAGCAACAGGGTTTTGCTTCAGGCCTGGGGAGGGCATTCAATAGATTTGACAGAATTCTGTATTATTTTTGGAACCTCATGGGTCACTTTGGTCAACAGCTCGGTAAGGGAAGGAACCAGTGGCTGGGACCTGGGATTGTCAGGCTACTCAATTATTCACAGGCTTAGACATTCTCCCCTACTACTCATGGCCTTCTTTACCATTTGACGCCCACTAATTACTCTTTAGGTTACAGTATGTTCGTGAGGATTTTATGTTTTTGAACCTAGTTTGGTTTAGCCTCATGCTTAAGCCATTCCCCTCCCCACTTCCCTTACACCTCATTCATAAACTCTCACTTCTTTCTACTAGTCTGCATAGAGAAAACTGTTATCCTGGTTAAGTACCGCATATGAAGGAGAGTATGCGGCATTCAATTCTTTGTTCTTTTGAGTGTTCACTTAGTAAGATCTGCTCAAAGTCAAACCATTTTTTCCCTAAATTTCAATATGTCATTTTTCCTTTCAGCTGAGTAGAATTCCATCGTGTAAATATACCACAGTTTCACTGTCCATCCTCCATGGATGGGCATTTGGGTTGATTCCAATTCTTGGCTATTATGAATTAAGCTGCTATAAATATATTTGTACAAAATTTTCTGCATTGAAATGTGATATCTTGCGGGTAGATGCCTAGTAGATAGCTGGGTCCTTTGGTAGTTCTATGTCCATTCTGTCTTGGAGTCTCCACACTGTTTTCCATAGTGTTTGAACAAGTTTGCATCCCACCAGCAGTGAATGAGGGTTCCTTTTTCCCCACATCCTCACCAGAAACTATTGTTGTTGGTTTTCTTTATGATTCCCATTCTGACAGGGGTAAGGTGGTATCTGATTGTGGTTTTGATTTGCATTTCCCTAATGGTTAAGGATGCTGAGCTCTTTCTTAGATGAATCAAAGCCATTTGTGTTTCCTCCTTTGTGAATTCTCTGTTGAGGTCAGTGCCCCATTTTGTAAGGGGCATTTTGGGTTTCTGTTATTAATTTTTTGACTTCTCTGTAGGTTCTGGAAATTAGGCCTCTGTCTGAGTTGTAGCTGGCAAAAATTATCTCCCAATTTGAAGAGGGTCTACTGGCTCTGAGTATGGTTTGTTTGTCTGTACAGAAGCTTTTGAGCCTGATTAGGTCCCATTGGTAAAATGTTTGTTGTATTTCCTGGACTGCTGAAGATTTGCTCAGGAAATTTTTCCCTACTCCTATTTCATGTAGAGTACCTCCTATTTTTTCTTCCAGGGTGTTCAGTGTTACCGGATTTATATTCAAGTCTCTGATCCATTTGGAGTTGATTTTTGTGCATGGTGAAAGGAGTGGGTCTATTTTCATTTTTTTACACTTGTTTATCCAATTTGTCCAGCACCATTTGTTAAAGATGCTATCTTTGGCCCAACATACATTGTTGGCCCCCTTGTCAAAGACCAAATAACTGAAGTTATTTACAATTAAAGCTGGGTCTTCAATCCTGTTCCATTGATCCGTCTATCTGTTTTTATGCCAGCACCATGCTGTTTTAGTTATTATGGCTTTGTAGTATGTTTTGAAGTCAGGGATGGTGATACCTCCTGAGTAGGTTTATTTTCTTAGAATAGTTTCAGATATCTGAGGTCTTTGGCCCTTCCAAATAAATTTAGAGATTATTTTTTCTATGTCTGTGAAGACATAGATTTTTATGAGCATGGCATTGAATCTGTTAATCGCTTTTGGCAGGAATGCCATTTTTACTATATTGTTTCTCCCTAACCATGAGCATGCAATATCTTTCCATCTTCTCATTCTTCTTCATTTCCTTCTTGAGTGTTTCAATATTTTCCTTATATAAGTCCTTTACAACCTTGGTTAGTGATATTCCAAGGTATTTGATTTTCTTTGAGGCTATAGAAAACGGGACATTCTCTCTGATGTCCTTTTCTGTCTGCTTGTCTTCTGCATATTGAAAGGCTACTTAATTTTGTGTGTTAATTTAGTATCCTGCCACGTTGCTGAAGGCATTAATCACCTTCAAGAGGTTACTGATACTATTCTTTGGGTCTGATATATAAAGAATCATGTCATCTGCAAAGAGGGATAGTTTAATTTCTACCTTTCCGATTTGTATCCCTTTTATGCACTTCTCCTGTCTTATCACTTGGGCTAGAACTTCAAGCACTATATTAAAGAGGAGTGGTGAGAGTGGGCAGCCTTGTCTTGTTCCTGAATTGAGTGGGAACTCCTTGAGTCGTTCCCCATTGAGAATGATCTGTGCTTTAGGAGATTTGTAAATTGACTTTATTAAATTGAGGTATAGGCCATCTATGCCTATTCTTTCCAGAGCTTGGAACATGAAGTGGTGTTGAATTTTGTCAAAGGCCTTCTCCGCATCTATTTAGATAACCATGTTGTTTTTGTGTTCGAGCCGATTAATGTGATGTATTACATTTTATCGACTTGCATATGTTGAACCATCTCTGTACCTCTGGGATAAAGCCAACTTGGTCAGGGTGGATAATATTTTTGATGTAGCATTGTTTCCGGTTTGCTAGGACTTTGTTCAGGATTTTTGCATCTAAGTTCATCAGAGATATGGGTCTATAGTTCTCTTTCCTTGTTGCATCCTTGCCTGGTTTGGGGATTAAGGCAATGGAAGCTTCATAGAAGGTGTCTGGGAGCCTTCCCTCTTTTTCAATGCTTCTAACAAGCTTCAGAAATACTGGTTTCAGCTCTGTGCTGAAGGCTTGGTGAATTCAGCTGAGAAACCATCTGGTCCTGGGCTTTTCCTTTTGGGAAGGTTTTTGATTACATCTTCAATCTCTGTGGGTGTGATAGGTCTATTTAATGCTTTTATCTGCTCTGGGTTAAGCTTTGGCAGTTGGTAGGCTTCCAAAAACTTATCCATTTCTTCCAGGTTCTCTAATTTTGTGGAGTAGAGGTTTTGGAAATATGACCTGATGGTTCTTCCAATGTCTTCGGGATCTCACCATTGTCCTTTCTGATTTTGTTGATTTGAGCTTCCTCATTTCTTCATTTGATTACATTGTCCATGGGTTTGTCAATCTTATTAACTTTTTCAAAGAACCAACTCTTTGATTTATCTATTTTTTTAATCGTTTTCTGTATTTCCAGTTCAAATCTCAGCTCTGATTTTAATTATTTCTTTTCATCTTGAGCTCCTCGGGTTAGCTTTTTCCGTCTGTTCCAATGATCTTAGGTCGGTGGTTAGGCGATTGATTTGAGATCTCTCTGTCTTTGATATGAAGGTATTTATCGCAATGAACTTTCCCCTCAGGACTGCCCTCATTGTGTCCCACAAGTTCTGATATGATGTGTTATCGTCATCATTTATTACTAGGAAATTCTGAATTTCCTGTTTTATTTCTTGGATGACCCAATCATTTTTTGGGAGCGCATTATTCAGGCGCCAGTACTTTGTGTATTTTCTGGATCCTGTTACATTGTTAATTTCTACCTTTAATGCACTATGGTCTGATATGATGCAAGGAACTACATCAATCTTCCTGAATTTGTTTAGGGAAGATTTGTGAACAAAGATGTGATCAATTTTAGAAAAAGTCTCATGTGCTGCTGAGAAGAATGTTTATTCTTTGTCTTTGGGGTAGAACGTTCTGTAAATATCTGTTATACCCAGCTGGTCAATGGCGTTATTGAGATCCATTATGTCCCTGCTGATCTTCTGTTTGCTTGATCTGTCTAGAGATGATAGAGGTGTATTTAAGTCTCCTACTATAATTGAATTAGAGTCTATTTCTGCTTCAATTTTGAGTAGGGTTTCCTTTACGAACTGTGTTGCACCCAAATTTGTTGCGTATATTTTGATGATGGTGATATCTTCCTGTTGGATCATTTTTTTGTTGAGTATGAAGTGACCACCATTATCCTTTTTAATTGACTTTGGTGTAAAGTCTATTTTGTCAGAGATTAATGTAGCCACACCTGCTTGCTTTTTACTTCCACATGTCTGATAAACTGTTTTCCATCCTTTTACTCTAAGATTGCTGTCTTTAGAGGTAAAGTGCATTTCCTGAAGGCAACAGATGGAAGGGTCCATTTTTCTGATCCACCCTGAAAGTCTGTGTCTTTTTATAGGGGAGTTAAGTCCATTTATATTCAGTGATATAACTGTGAGGTTTGGTTTAAGCCCTGCCATGATGAAGGGTTAATTGGGGTTGTTGTCTGTGCTGCTGTTATTAGCACACTGACTGTGATTGTCATGCCAGATCTAGTACTCTTCTGAGGCAGATTTCTTGTTTCTTCTGTGTGGGATATCTCTTGTAGGATCTTCTGAAATTTTGGCTTTGTTTTCAAATAGCCATAGCACTGGTTTACTTCATGGAACACTTTCAATTTTCCATCTATTATGAGGGATAGCTTTGCTGGGTACAGTAGTCTAGGTTGAAAGCCATACTTCTTTAGGCCCTGAAACGCATTATTCCAAGCCCTCCTGGCTTTCATGGTTTTTAATGAGAAGTCTGAGGTAAGTCTGATGAATTTTCCTTTATAAGTTATGGTTTGCTTTTCTCTTGCAGCTTTGAGTATTTTCTCTTTGCTTTCTACATTAGGCATCTTAATTAAAATGTGTCTAGGAGAATTCCTCTTCATGTCCTGTCTGTTTGGAGTCCTCTGGGCCCCTTGAAAGTTGAGTGGGCTTTCTCTTGTTAGATAGGGGAAGTTTTCTTGAATAATTCTGTTGAAAATATTTCCTATGCCCTTAGCCTGGGCTTCTTCTCCCTCTGGGATTTCCATGATTCTAATATTGGACCTCTTTATGGTATCCCATAGATCCCTCAAATTATGCTCACTTGATTTCTTGAATTTGTTGAATCCTACAACATCCTTATAAATTCCTTCTGTCTTGTCCTCAACGTCTGAGAGTCTGTCCTCCAGATTGTCGACTCTGGGACTGATTGATTCTAGGGAGGTTTTTAATAACTCCATTTCATTTTTTGTTTCTGATATAAATTTGTTTATAGACTCCAATTCTTTGTTGAGATCCAAATTCCAGTCTATTTTTGTTTTTGCTAGGGATTCCTGAAAATCATTTTTAAGTTTTCTTAAGTCCTCATAAAATTTAATCAATTGATTCTCTAGCACCCCGTAGTTGGTTGACCTTCAATTCACTAAATGTGTTTCTGAATTCATTCATATTTCTCTCCATTAAATTCAGTCTGGAGTCTATCCTTGAGTTGGTGAGCTTCATTCATTCATGTCTTTTTGATAGTTTCCATATCAGCCATTAACTGCTTCATGTTTGCATTGCAGTTGTGGTCAGGAGTCATATTATTCTCTCCTTGGGATTGTATTTTTGCTGTCTCCACTTCCTTGTCACTTTCCTATTCCCTAATGGGACTAGAGGCCCTGAGTTGGGGAGATCCGTCTTTAATTTCTGTGGGTTTTTTTTCGTTGGTTTATGCCCATGTCCAGGTAGGGGATTGGGACTCAGGCACCCCGGGGGAGTGCTATTCAGCCCACTTTACTTCCAGTGGAATGATCACCAGGTTTGATCTTATACAGAGATCTTTCTTGTTAGGGTGTTCTGACCCCAGACAGGCTTAGATCTTTACTCATCTGGATTCCTCTGTATGTTACAGTTTAGTCTTAGAGCCACCTCATAGGCCCCTGTCCCTGATTGGTATGCTGCAGTAAAAGGAAAAAAAAGCAGGCCCATCACCCCCAAGTATAGAGCCCAGTGTCTTCCCACCTGGCAGTGGCACATGATCCCTGGTACTTGCCGAGACCGCCTATGCCTTCCTGGCAGGTACCCGTCTGAACCATCCTCTGCAAGGTTCCCAAGTGTCTGCCTGAGGTCTGGCCCTGGAACCAAGCTCGGCTAATTCAGTCTGCCCAAGGATCGGGTCTGCCTGTGTGTGTGGGTGAGGGTCCTGGAGAGAAGTGCGAAGGAGGATCAGGTGCTGGAGGGATGGGGCCACGTGAGGGAATGGTGCTCAGCTGGTGGCCACAGAACAGGCTGGGAGGAGACAATGGCGGGAGCTTGGAGTGGGGGAGGGAGTGGCTCTCCATTCCTCTGCAGAGCAGAGAGATGCTGGGGAACCCTGTCTGTGCTGGTGCAGAAGCTGGGGGGAGGGTGGGTTTGGGTTCATGTCCGGCTGGGATCTGGGGTTTGGATTCCAGCTGGAAAATCAAACCTTTAAGGAGAGAGTCCTGGCGATGCTGTTACTCATCCACCATCTTGCTCCGCCCTCTCCTGGATACTCTTGCATACTTTGTGATTATCTTTGCATGGGATTAATTTATTCTATCCTTTCACATTAAGTGTTCTTAAAGATAGCATGTGTTTCCTATAAAAGACATATAGTTCAACCTTATACTTTTATCCATTTCATCACTCTATGTCTTTTAATTAAAGTGTGGCAATTTGAATGTGATAAATTAAACATATGTCCCATAGACTCAGGTGTTTTATTAAAATTGAGCTTGCAACTTCAGCCCCTGGCAGGCAGATCCCTGCTAGAGGGGGTGTGTCACTAGGGACAGATCCCCGTCCACCCCTACAAGGTTTGTTCAGAGAAGTTTGAGCTCTGTCGAGTTTGTGATGCTGGCTGTTGTTTTTCTCTCTATGTGGATCTATGGAAGTGAACTAACTTCTTCCACCATTGATGGTATTTCCCTGGATTTTGTAAGCCTGAAATAAAGCCCTTCCCTCCCACAAGCTATGTCTGGCTGGATGTTTGTCCAGCAAAGTGAAGCTGACTGCAACAGATAGGTTAATATATTTACATTTAAGGTAATTATTGATAGGTAAGTTCTTAGTACCGCCATTATGTGACTCGTTTTGTAGATTTATTATAATTCCTTGCTTTATTTCCTCTTCTCTTATAGTCTTCTTTTGTGATGAAGAGAATTGTTCTAGTAGCATGTTTTTGTTCCTTACATATTATATTTTTTTATTACAGACTTTGTCTTTGTGGTTACCATAAAGCTTAGAGAAAATATTTTATTTTGTTTTATAAATGATAGCAGTTTAACATGCTTGCTAAACATGTTACAAGAGAATAAGAAATAATATATACTAATAAGAAAATTCAGGGCTTGGAAAATAGTTCAGCAGTTAAAGGCATTTTTTTTGCAAAGCCTGACAACTGGGTTCAATTCTCCAACCACACATGTAAGGTGGATGCAAGTGTTTAATGTTCATCTGTTATAGCAAGAGAGCCTTGAACCCTCAAACACACACATACAATTTTTTAAAACTCTCCATGGGCACTCATTTCTCCTTGTGTTTTTTTATTTTATTTTTATGAAAGGTTGTACTCTTATATCCCCTCACCCCCACTCCCCTTTCTCTGAGGGCCCTCCTCAGTGGGATTATTGGTATTCACTGTGGGGTCCTAAAGGCCTTACTTATTATTCTCTGTAGGGGAGGACTGTCCCTCGGGCTCTTTCTATCCACCTTGTGGCTCTTACAATATTTCTACCCACTCTTTCATAATGTTACCTAAGCCCTAGCAGGCCTTTTAGCAGTCTGATTTAGTGTTTAGTTCTCTGTAGCCTCTGGATTTCTGTGTTGAAGTTTTTTATTGACTGAAGTGTCCTTCATTGTCGCCCTGGAGCTGGTTGCCAGGCTAGTAGTTAGAGCAGTACATCTGTCACTTCATCTGCAATTTCTCCTGGGGCCCAGCAGATGTAGAAGAGGTGTCACATCTAGTGGTAGGCACTCAGCTATCTTGTCTTGTCAAATTGATTCTCCTTGTGTTTTGAATCTTTAATATCCCACTTTCTGTCTTTCCATATTGCCTATCTTTTAATGAAATTTCAGTTAAAATTTTTAATTATATTTTGATCTTCTTCCTAAGAATAAGAATAAATTATGTATCATGCCTATAATATTAGAGTGTGTTCAATTTATATAGTTACTCTTGCATGTAAATTTAATAGGTGTCCATGTTTATTTCTTACGCATGTCTTGTACTTTAAATTTAAAGACATCTTTTAGCATTTGCTTCTCCAAGTCTCTTGGAGATATAGTCTTTCAATTCTGTTTGTCCCACTGTGGTACACATCTCTGTCTAGTGTCCTGAGAGTTCTAGAAAGCCATGTGGGACTACTTGTCTGGTGATAGCTAGATTACTCAAGATTGGGAGATATGTGGTAGAGAATGTCCTTTGGCCACCAGTACTGGTGTTAAGTTGCGCTACATGTCATATTACCAGGAGTCGTCACATTTTTAGGAGAACATAAATGCCCCAGATCTACTCAAAGGCCAGAAATAATGTAGGGTGACACATAAGTGGACCACCAGGACATTAGTCCTGAGGGCTTGAGACTCCATTTGTGAATTCTGGCTGTATTTAAAACCTTCATTTCTACCAGGTTCCTAATCTTAATATGGTGGTCTCTAAGACAAATCTTTATCTTTTCTGATTTTTGAGCCCTGATCGCTAGTAAGTAGAAAAATTTGCTCTGGTTGGAGGAGTGGTAGAAACAAGTGGCCACCTAGGTTAATGTAGTTCCAACTGCTTTCATTGTGGAGGATCTGACATTGGATTTTCAGATCTAAAGCCTGGACTTAATTCTCTCTCTCCCACCCAAACAGTAGGTACCTCTCTCCATGGTGAGATGCTTGGAGTTAGGGAGGAGTGATATAAGCAAATCCTTTCTATCTTTTTCAATGTGTCTTCTTTTCATTTTGTTGTATAGAAAGTAGGCTTTTTAGTCTCTAACTTGATTTCCTTGGCTCTTATTGAAGGTTGGTGCATAAATAGTTGCTCAACTTGTTGTGTCTATGGAGAGAGATTTCAGAAGCATCTTGTTCTACCTAGATGAGGATTAGATTTCAACATGTCAAGTTTGGTAAATACAAATATTGAAGTATAACTCATCAAAGTCATTCACTAGGGTAGTATTGGGCCTAATGAAGGGATAATAATAAAAGGGTTCCTTCTATATTTTTGGGTGACAGACTGCTTGGTAGCCAGCTCCTACATTGTGCTGATTTGTTTCTTCCAAAATGTAGATACCATGATGAAATTTAAGTATTCCAAAACGGTATTAGGGGAAATGACTGTGAAATATAAAGTAAAGCAAGAAAAGTTAGGGATAGCCTCAGACCACAATGGAAATGGTCTGTAGAATGTGGAACAGGAGGATTGAGTAATAAAAGACCAAGACAATAGCATACTTCCAAAAAAGGTTAGCCAGGAAAGTAGAGGGTGCTTGAGATATTAGAGGAGCTGTGTGCCTCACACGAATCAACTTGCATTTTTATGCTAACCATGTTCAGTCATTAGTTGAGAATGCAAGGAAGTAGCTAGAAGAGGCATCAGTCTACTGTGCTCTCCAACATTGAAGATCTGAGCAAACATTTACATGAATACCACATCCTTCCTCTGGTAGTTGTGGCTGGAAAGACCATTCTCTGAATCACTACAAAGTTGTAGATACCCACAATAACAGAAAAAAATGGCAGAATTAGAGTGATTGTGTTAGAAAGAAAAGGCAAGATGGCTTGATTGCTTTGTAGCTAATTCTTTGTTGTTGTTTTTTAATTATTAGGTTATTGACATTGTTTTCCTTCCTTCCCCTTGTTTGTTCAATTTCTGTTCTTGAACTCAGTTCTGGGGAAATAAACCCTATGAATTTGGGGGGAAAGCTTAAAAAAATAACTGATGGACTTTAGTTTCTATCCTAACCATCTGAAGATGATCAGGCCTTGCAGATAGTGCAGAATAGAGAGGCTAATGGGACTCCACCAGCCAAGGGTCAAGCCCGAGTCCTACCAGAGTAGGGGAGAGGCAGGTGCCCACAGAGGCAGAGTTGGGAAGGGAGGGGAATCCACAGAGGTGCACCTTTCAACTAGCACCAATTCCATTGGCCGCCACTCCTCTTCCCTCATCTCTGAGTTTCAGAGGATCTGAGGTTCCTATTCCTGAACCAGGTGAAGACTCCACCACACAGACCAAGTTACTTTTCTGCTGGGCCTTCTGCCACTTTGGCATTCATCATCTTCCTTGGGGGTTTGGGTAATCAACTTACCTAGTATATTTGGGTGTTTTTCATTAGTTTGTTTCTTTTCTGCTTTGTTTGCTGTTTTTGTGATTTCTAGTGTAGTTTAGAGATGAGGTATATAAATCCAGCCACTCTGGAATTGGATGTCCGAGGATTGCTTAGCTTGGGAGATCAAGGCCAGCCTGGGTAACATAGACTAGTGCCATAGTGCTAGATCTGCTTTATAGCTTCCACGAATCATAGTGTGGTTACCTCCTCTCCCATTCTCCCTATCTGGGTAGGATTTTGTCTTTCCAAACAAAACTAAATAAACCCTTGCTGTACTTTTCATGGAGCTGTGGGACGGCATGAATCTAGATGCATGCATTAAATTTGCCATCTAAATCCAGAAGTCTCCAAAGGAAATCCTGCTGCTCCCTTCCTTAGTTGCCTGAATGGAACTGTCTGTTGGATGGTTCCTTTGGAAGCCCAGAGCCTGGGAACAGTGGTCACTCTACCCAGCAAGGAGACACTGAGAGCATTTGAGGTTGTATCGGGGACATTCCTTCATCTTGGGGCATTGTGACTAGAAGCCCAGCGGCCCAGGTTTCACTTTATCCTCCAGCTCTGCCACTTCCTTATCATGTGCCACCAGAAAAGAGGCATGACCTTCAACTTTGACTCTGACTGACTGGGAAATTTACACATAGCTTAGCATGTGCTTTCTGCCTTTGGTTTAGTTAGTATTAGACCCTGTAAGTAAGTTGGTTTATTAAGGTTGTTTTAACTTCTAGAGTTTTCCAGGCATAAATTCAAGCCATTGTTAAATGTGGAAGACACAAGGCATCCTTTCCTTTGCTTGACTTGGTGTTTGACTGAGGGTTACTTCTTCTCATGATCCTCCTGCCTCCGCCTCTTCAGCAACCACAACCAGTGAGAGAGTTACTTCTTCTATCTTGTTCCACATTCTGAATGAGCGGATCTAGGCAACTTTTTTGCCCTAAAAATATTAAATATTTATTTGTAAGCAGAGGGAGACAGAAGAGAAACAGAATGGGCAAGACAGGGCCTTTAGCCATTGCAAGGAAACTCACTTTGGGCACTGGGGAATTGAATCTAACCCAGGTCCTTAGGCTTAGCAGGTGAGTGCCTTAACCACTGAGCAGTCTCTGTAGCCCCTAAAGTTAATTTTAGCTGGGGGTGTGGGCACATAGATCTGTAGGCACCATACGTGGAAGGCTGTCAGGAGGATGACACGTTCCAGACTGGCGTGGACTCCTGGAAATAAGTGTCAGCCCTCCCAGCTGGGGCATGAAAGCCAGAGAGCTTCCAGAGGGAGGAGGCTGGGGACGACACCACGTGGAACCCAAGTGGGGGAGGGTGCAGCTCGCCTGCTTTGGGCCTCCCCGAGGATGCCCTAGGCAACTCTTTAAGTGTGTGTGTGTGTGTGTGTGTGTGTGTGTGTGTGTGTGTGTGTGTGTGTGATAGAGTCCGTCACTTTCCTGGAACTAAACAATTCAGTTTAGTCTAGCAATCCAGCAAGCTCGGAGATCTGCCTTTTCCTGTCCCCTAGTGCTGGGACTACAAGTGTGTGCCACCATGCCCAGCATTTTCATGGGTTCTGCCGACTGAACTCTGGTCATCCCATGGAGCCACCTCCCCAGCGCCCAAGCCACTCCTGACTGTGCTGCTGAGGCATCTTCTGTGGTGGTCATCTCCAGGTGTCCTCTACAGTTCTTTTGTTCTGCCTGATGGACTGCTGAGGCACTGCAAGCCTTGCTAATGCTGATGGAGGTCCTGTTTGTTGACCCATCACTAATGTCTTCCAAGTCTCATGGAGTTACAGGGGATTTCTGAGCAAAAGCTTTCATTGTCTACAAATAAGCCCCATCTATGGCTTTGAGAATGTGTCCTCATGGAGTGGAACCTAATATTTCCATTTTCAAACGCAAGTGTTCGCAGGCAACCTTGGTGGTACATGTCTGTAATCCCAGCACTTGGAAGGTGGAAGAAGGAGGATCAGGAGTTCAAGGTCACCCTCAGCTTCAGAGCAAGTTTGAGGCCAGCTGAGCTACATGACACTCTATTCAAAAATAGGCTATAAAATAGTGTTTGAAATTATCAAGAAGCTAAGTGTGTAGCTGGGAAGCCTTGTGCACTGCACTAATGAGCTGCCCAAGCAGAAGGGCACTGAACCCTCTAGTAAGGGCAGATGCCATCAGAGTGGCAAAGAAATGGCTGGGTGTGGGGAGGGGAGTTGTTCTGGATGGATTTGTGTTACCTCCAAAACTCTCCAGTGGTTATCTTCTCATTCCCATTGCTGAATATTCATGATTCATTCTTAAAATGTGTCTGGAGCCTCCCATGTAACACCTTGCCTGTGCTTTTCTTGATAGCACATTCTGGCAGTTTCTCCATTCCAAGGCTCATTTTCCATATGGCAAGTTAATAATTCAGCACACGCTAGAAGTGGACTTAGGAATGAACAATCCCATCAGCATCCTCTTGCTTTGGTTCTAAGGAGTTGTGTGACTTTGGGCAACTTACTTCATCTCTCTAGGCCTCAGTATCAAATCTGGAAATAACCCCTACCTCAGAGATGTTTGTAAGGCTTGAAAGATCAAGCATTAAAGCCTTTGAGTTGGCCCCTGGAGCAGAGTAAATGCTCAACAAAATTCAATAACACCCCTTTTATTGTTATTTCAAATAATGTATGCCCACATCTACTAAGCTGTCATCCACTGGAGAGGCTTGCCCTATGATAGGTGGGTTGTGAGTGTTTCTTGTAGTGAGCTGAATTGCATCCAACTGTTTAGCTTGGATTTGAGAAAGAGTATTCCCTTTCCCACTAGGCTCTTTGATGGACAGAGCCAGTCACTCACTGCTCGGGGATTCCAAGCAGGACAAACTACTTAGTGGAGGAAAATGAGGAGCTTCCCATCATGCAGGCTTCCTCCGGTTTTTTGGGCACAGCTGTCTCTAGGCACTTGAGTGCTCATCATGGTGTCAAGGCTCTGTCAGCCACCCGTTTGAGTTTTGAAGCTTTTTACTGACATGGATATCAAGTATGGGGTTATTTTAATTGCCTTGGCTGAAAGAATTGGGTCATACACTCCATAGCTCAGGGTTGGTGAAATCCCTGTCTTATAAAGCATGATGGCAAGGGAACGCCGGCCCACGCAAGCCCTGAAACCTGGAGGCCCTGATAGGGTCATGTACAGTGTGGGCTGCAGCTCAGGGCGCTTGGTTGCTGGGAGGAACATGCTTGATTGACTTTGCACACACTGTGGAGGTTTGCACGTTTCTCAGTATGTCCACACAGTTGTGTCTGTCTACAAACCAGGGTTGAGTTGTGTGTTCTGTTGTGGGGATGGGGGTGCTGGGAGGGATCTGAATGAGCCAAAGTCATTGCCGATGAACCAGCTGTCTGACTTTGCTTTAGTCTCATTTCAAACCAGACAGTAATTGCTTAAGGCAGGGACATTGCTCACATAAAACCCACTCATGGATTACACGTAAAATGTTGGTACAGTAGGAACAGGGAGACACCTTAGTGCATTTTCTGTGGAGGATGACCACAACTTTTAACTGATTCTCAAAGGAGTATGTGATAAAGCCATTGGGTTTTTCTTGCCCAACCCAGTATGTGTATATAACCATAATACCCAAACAACCCGATTAGGTAGTCAGAGCAGTGACAAAATCAGTGAGAAGCCTTTTGTGGCCAAACAGCTGATGATTGTTCAATCGGTTGTTGTAGACTCATGTAGACAAATCCTGCAAGCTTGGGGAAGCCAGGCCCCCCCAGGTCAGCCTCGGGCGACAGCCCCCATCCAGCCAGGCCCTGGGGAGTGAGTCCTTCCTGCCCAGCAGCTCCTTTCCTCATGAGCTGGCCCGAGTCACCTCCTCGTACAGCACCTCAGAGGCAGGCCCCTGGGGCGGCTGGGATCCGAAGGCCTGGAGGCAGGTACCTGCTCCACTACTGCCTAGCTGCGATGCGACAGGTAAGTCACTTCCCCTGTGCCTCGCTTTCCTCATCTGTCAACCTGGGCACAGTCCCCTGCTTAGCCTGCCCGCCTGCCTCACGGGTTGTTGGAAGGAACTCAGGAGGTGACAGTTCCAAAGGCAGGCTCTGTATACCCCAGAGGGATATGGACTCTCGTGTTCCTAGTCCAGGCACCTTGGCCTCACTGCCAGGAAAATGAGTAGAGGATTGCCCAGGGCCATCTCTCCCTCTGCTGGACACCTTCCAGGTCTGCCTGCTAGTGTAGGCAGAATGGCAGCCTACATCCCCAAATCCCTTGCCTAATGCCTGCCTGTCTGATACCTAGTAGATGCTCAGAAACTGCCTCTTCCAGCCATCTGCCTTGGGTTCCCCCACACACACTTCAGAATGGGCAGCTGGACCACCCCACCAGAGGATGGGCAGTAAGAGAACTCTACTCTCCAAGGTGTTTGTGAGCCCCAGAGGCCATGAGAGCTAGGTGATGGATGCCAGCACTGGCAGAGTTTTTCTGGAGCATGAAATATCAATGAGCATAGGATGTCTGCTGTATCTGCACAGAACCCCCAGAAGATGGCCATGGAGCTGAAAGGACCTCCCGGGATCTGGCCTTTAGTGGAAATTCTTTCTGCTGTAGCATAGGCGGCTTTGTTCTCTTTATTCGGCCTGACCTGGCTTGGAAGAACAAGGTGTGCGTTCCAGTCAAGGGCTATTGATTTCCCTCCCTCAGAGTCACAACACCCCTTAGCGGGCCCTCCTCTTCAGCTAAAACCAAAAGAATCTAGTTCAGCCCAAAGCTGCCGGGGAAACAGAATTAACAATTCACACACACACACACACACACACACACACACACACACACACACACACCAGACATCGTCCACGCCTAATGTCACTTCTCTCCTGCTCTGCCCAACCCTTCCCTAAAACCAGAAGCTACTAATGAGAGGTCCCCAGCTAACCTGCCCAAAGAATTCCTACCCTTTGCCTCACTCCCTCTGAGCCCAGGCCAGTGCCTTTTACTCAGGGGCTGGGGCTGGGACAGGGCAAGACACCCCCCCCCAACATACACATATCTTCATTGACCACTGATGTTAGAAGTCAGCCCCACCTGGGGAGCTTTAAGAGAAGACTCCATATTACTTCTCAGCCCCCCTTGCTACTGCAGCCTGCAGTCAGTGAGCTTCCTCTGCCTGAGGATCCAGGATCCAGGAGCCTATCTAAGCCCTGAAGGGACCAGACAGCCCTGAAACTACTAAGACAATGGAGGAGGTGTGATAAGCTTACACAGGCCTGGGTCAAGGGCAAAGACAGCCCATGGAGGGTGCAAAGAATCCGAACACTGTGCCATTCATTTTGGATGGTATTTATTTTGTGAAGCCCCCAATTACAGTTTCAAAGAGTTTGAACCCAAGAGCTTCTCCAGTACTGTAGGAGAGGTCAGTCCACAGGCCCTGGACCCTTTGTGCAGAAGAGTGGGAAAAGACCTCAGAAAGCCAACGTTGTCCCAGGTCCTGCCTGGGAGAGATGGCCTGGCATATCTACGCTTCTAGTGTGACCCAAGGGTTCTGCCCATGCCTAACCACATATCACCACCTCACCTTGCCAAACTGTCTTTAAAACATGACCAGCCTTCTCGGATTGACTGTGTCTCGTCAACCCCCCCTGTCTAGTATAAGCTCAGCAAGAGTCGAGACACACAGTGCAACCTTGGGGACAGCAAACCTGGGCCCAGTCATAAACGTATGTCAACTGATTACTTGAGAGACTGGTTGGGTTGCCCTATAAGTCTCATGTTACTGTTAGATCCTTGGAAAGGTAGGTTAGGAGGGCAAAATCATAAACAGGAGCAAGTTATTTTTAGTTCTGGCTTCCAGAATCTAAAAAAGAACACACTTTTCCTTGTGGAATAAAAACACAGACCCATGCCAGAGCTCATTAACCTTTGGGATAGATATCTGAACGCCTCTGTGCCCTAGTAGGTTGCTTTTGTCTGTTGCAGGAGCAGGTGGGAGTTGCCTTGTAGAAGATAAAGATCCCCATCTCTTTCCTCTCCTCCCTTCTTCTCTTCTTCCTTCTTCTCCTCTTTTCCTTTCCCTCTTTCTTCTCCATCCTTCTCCCTCCCTCTCTCCCCTTTCTCTCCTTTTTCTCTCCCTTCCCTTCTTTACTTCCTCTTTTCTTCCTCCCTTATCTCTCTCTCCCTCCCTGTTTCTTCTTCCCTCCTCCCCTTCTCTCCTTCTCTTCCTCTTTTTTCACTCAATTTCCCTTCCCCCTCCCCATGTACTGTATTTCTCTATGTCCTCTAGGGCATCATGGAGCTGAGTAACTTTTATCTCAATCCGTTTGAAACCCAGGGACTGTTTGTGGGACATATATCTAATTCCTCCTGGTCCCCATGACACACCATACCAAGTTAGACCTTTGCAAGGATGAAGGAGGCCGCCACATGGTGGCACTGGGAAAAACAAGCAGGCCCTGTGCTGGAGTTGGTGGTACCAGTAGGCAGTGGGGGATTTGGGTGAAAGAGACTGTTTTCCTCTCCTGCTTGGCATACAAGTTGAGGCACTAGCCATTCCATGAACCGCAGAGAGTCCCTTAAGCTTCCCAGGTATCAGCATGAATTTTCCAAAAGGCAACCCAGGACCTGTCTGGGAATATGGCTGAGAGGCTGAAGGGTGTGACAGAGAGAGAACTGGGGCTTTAGTTCTCTGAGACTTATTGCTGGCCCCAGGCCAGGGCTCCTCAGCTTGGATAGTGTGGGAGAGGCAAGCTTGGGCTCCCACAAGGCCTGCCTGTCAGTGTCCATTCACAACAGGATCATGTAAGGCAACAATTACAGCTCTAGCAAATAGTCATTTGATGACCCCTCGGAAGTGCTTAGAAAAAGTCATCTGACCTGGTCTACCCTCACAAGAGGGGCAGCAAGTATATACTGTCACCAAGCAACAATTCTCAGCCACCACTGTTTCCTCCTGGTCAATGAAACCATTTGTCATTTCCTGTTTTCTCCATTTTCCAATGGTTCTAATTGTCAGTGTCAAAAGGCAACAACTGTTTTCTTGGGGCTTATCTTTGGAGCACATTGATTTAAAACAAAGGATGGGAGCCTCGTCTGCAAAACAAAGGAAGCAGCCTCCTCTGGAGGCCTGGAGAGAATGCTCTGGCTCCCTCTGCCAGGGACTCCAGGACCCACCATGGGGTGGGAGTCATGGGCTGTGGGGCTAAGAGCCCATGGAGGACACCCAGGTGTGGGGTCCTCCAGATCCGGCCACAGAAACCCTGGACTCCCAATTAGAGATGCTGCTGAGCAGATCTTCCTGACACTCTGGACACTCTGAAATGTGTGCTCCCTGGATGAAGACCCTGTGTGCCTGGCCTGGGTGTATAGCACTCTCTTTTCCTGACTGCCCACAGGAACTCCACCCTCTGACTCTGACTCCTGCCTCCAGCCAGCTTTCTTTCTGTTTGCTGTGCCCCTGGGAGGACTTTCCCTGTCCACCCTGCCTTTTGCACTTTTCTCCCCTCCCCTGCTTTCTCTTTGGTCACATTATAGTGTCCATCTAGGCCCCAGACAGCTGTGACTGACACTGGAAAGTGATGTGGCAGCCGCTTAGGGATGGAGTTCAAGTGGACACAGAGACATAGGTACCACACAGGCTGAGGTGGAAAGGCACTTGACCCACACTTAGGAATTGTACCTCCGGGCCATGTGGCTGTTGGCAAGTCATTTAACCTCTCTGAGCTTCACATGTAAGCTGGGGGCTGTAGGTCTCTCCTGACATCCTCAGGGAGGAAAAATGGATGTGAAAAAGGGCTGCCTTTTGAAATGGCCACTTACCTAGAGATGATGTGGCCTGAGGTGGTCACATATCCCTTCCTGGTCTCTATGGGACTTAGCCAGATTATAGGAAATAAGGGGTGTGAAGGACTCAGGACAGTGACAGCATCACCCAGCCCACCCTGCCAGCCTGTGCCTTTGCAGGAAGAGGGCTGAGAATCAGTCTTCCTCCCTCAGGCCTCCCTCAGCACATCCATCCCACAGCCCCAGTCTGGAGGATGCAGTGGTCAGGACAGGAAGCAGGCTGAGGCAAGAAAAAAGAAAGCAAAGTGCAGTCTGGGGAAGTTACTTCTTGTGTAGCCTTCCCGGTGCCATGTGTTTGTCTTCTCTGGCCTGTCAGAGCCTGGAGGCCAGCCTTCTTCCAGAGCACTCCCATGCCAGCCTAGCTGAGTGCAGAGGACTATCAGGCAGCCCCTGTCCTAAGATCCTTGCTTCTAGCATCTGGGGGCACTGGCCAGTGAGTGACCCATGGCTTCTGCTCACTGACAGCTGCCTGGGTGACTGGCACACTAGTGGCAGGTCATGTGAGAAAGAGGGAGATGACAGCAGGGGAACAGAGAGAGCAAACCCTGGCCTGACAGGAGTTGAGCCTACAGCTCAGTCACAGTGTATCCCAGCCAGCCTGAGGGCCCCAGATGGGGCTCTTGGGAACTTCTTGGTAGCCTCTCCTGACTGGGTTCTTTTCCTTAGATCCCAAACTGAGAGCAGGACATCCATGGCCCTGAAGCAGGAGATGAGGACAGGAAACTCCTCCCAAATCTCTGACACAGAGCAGAGAGGGACACAGGCAGTGTGTGTCTTGCTACTCTTGGTGTCAGATAGTGTGTCTGACTGTCCGAATATCCAGCTGTTCATGCCAAGAACATCCCGAAGCCTCCGTCCATGCCCCCTGACAGCCCTGCAGAAGCTGGCCAGCCATCACCAAATAGCCCAGCATAGTGCTCTGCTCCAGCCCCAGCACCCCCAGCCTGCCAGCCATTCTGTGTCTGGGTAAATTGAAGTATAATCCCTCACCCCAAGTGCTTACCATCCTCTGGATACAGCTAGTTTGCCTAGGTGTCCCTGAGACTAACTAGCATGCACAGATATCTGTTGGCACGGCCGGTGTGATCTTACCAAAGCAGAGTAGCATAGGACTGTCACCTCCCTCCTTCTACATTCACCGCTTCTAATAATGCAGCCTAATGTTACATTTGCTCTACTGGCAACCACATCTCACTGCTGACCCATCCTGAGCAGGTGGACATCCACAATGCCTCAGTGTTTCTCTGTGTGCACTTGCTAGTAAGCTCTGTCTCTCCTGTCCCATCTTCTGCTGCTGCCGTTGGTTTTCTTCAACCTGACACAGGCTGCTCCTTTTCTTTACGTTGGTGCAATCTTGCTTGGGAGGGTGGGGCCTGCATGCGAGTGTGTGTTGATGTGTTCACTCATGCTTTTGCTGCACCAAAGCCGAATCCTAGGTTCCCACACAGCAATCCAAGACTGACATTTCTTAGTAGCTATAAACTAACTTAATTTTTCTATCTTCTGTTTAGCAAGAGAATCAGAAATCAGGTCTTACGGCAATGACCCTTAAAGAGCAGAGACAGTATATCGCCCAACAAATGAGTCAATGTCAAGGTAAGCAGCAAACACTCATGGTCCCAAAGGGGCCAGGGAGGGGATGCATATGTGGCTGGTTCAGCCAACAGATCATGCTGCAGTGTAAAAGTATTAAATAAGAGGGGGTGGTCTGAAAGTCACTTCATTAGCATCCGGGATGGGTCTCTCATGCTGACTTTAAGAACAGGATCCCAATTGGAGGCATTGTTGTATATCACATTAATTCAAAAGACCAATTATATTGAATCAGGCCCCTTAAAGTTACAAGCAAAAGAAAACAAAAAAAAAAACTATTTACAGTGCCAAACACAGCCTGGGAGATGTGCACAAATCCCTACTGTACCTCACGCAACTGCCTGACTGCTGCCTGCCTAGTTCCTACTCCCCAAAGCATCAGCATAATGGGCCACAGCAGGCACCCAAGGGGATGAGAGGAAGTGCATTCCAAACCCCCGGAAACACCAAGAGTCCCACCTTTTGTCTGCTCCTATCTCTCCACCACAGGCTCTGCATCTCGGGAAGCCCGGATGTCTACTCCCAGACCTCAGCCTTTAGTAACGAACCCCATTGCAGGGTTGGGAAGATAGATCAGTCAATAATCCCCAGAACCCAAAGCCAGGCAGGCATGATGGCATGTGCTTGTGACGCTGCAGAGGTGGAGACAGGAGGATTCTTAGCGCTCACTGGCCGTCCAGTCTAGCACACTTCTCAAGCTCCTTGCCAATGAAAGAGCTTGTTTCATAAAGAGACAGAACAATTCCAAGGGCAGCACCCCAGGTTTCCATCCAGCCTCTGGATGCACGTATACACACACACACACACACACACACACACACACACACACACACACACACATCACAGAGAACCAAAAAGAAGCCCACTTCAGTTCAGATCCCAGATGTGTGAGCTTCAGATCTGGGTATAAAGGCTTTCTCGGCTGTTGGGAGCACAGAGAAGGACAGAATATGAAGAGGAGAAATTGAACCAAGCCCCACCTTCAGGAGCCTGAGAGTCTGAGCTACTTCCCCAGCCCAACCCACCCTCCCCTTCCTTCCTTCTACAAAATGCAAGGGTTGGGCAGTGCCAGAAAGATAAAAGCAGCCCCTGGCCTCATGGAGTAACAATGTACTGTCATTTCAAGCCAGTATTCCAGACTAAAGGTGGGGAAACGAAGGGGGTTAGGAAAGATTAGGGGAGGCAACAGTTGTTCCCAGAGAGCCAAGGGTTAGAGCGGAGGACAATGCTTCACCTGTAGCTCCTGCCTAGTCACCAGAGCCCAAGTTGAGGCTGCCTTTGGAACTTAACTGATTAACGGATCTCTATGTGTATTTTTCATCAGCCGTCCAAGAACAACTCGCCTCCAAGTGTAGCCAGACCAAGGCCAGCTCTTCATCCAGCAAGCAAATGATGCCACTCAGAACTGGGTCCCAAAACAACAATCCGAATCCAGGAATAATGCCACCCACAAGTGGCCAGAGTGATGAGGGCATGAGAATGTTCCCACCAACTTTGAAGAAGCAGAGAAGAGCATTCAAAACCCCACTTCTGGTCTCCTCAGGCTCTGGTCAGGCTCCCCTGGTAAATCATGGCTCTGTCTGCAAAGATCCACAGAGCCCCATGGCTATCACTTCAGAAGCATCCCTGCCCAAGCTCTGTTCCACCCCAGTGGGCAGCCAAACCTTGACATCCCACCAGTTCACCCTATCCAGTGTACCAGTCATGCCTACCTGGGAGGTGACACTTGTGGCTGGGACCACAGGAGTTTCCAGGGAGTCACTCCTGAGCCAAGTAGATAATAGCATGCTTCAGGATTTTGCTGGTAACCCCATCTTCATTAAAGCGCCTGTGAGTGTGTCCCCAGCAGTCATAGCATTTCCATCACAGCCAGCAGTTGTAAGCCCCAATCAGACAGCTTCAGGAGGTAGACCTGGCCAGATAGTAAGTGTTGCTCTAGCCAATGCTGGCTTCAGCCTGCTGGGCCATCAGAGCCTCCAGCAAAGCCCTGCACAGAGCCCTGTGCCTGTGCTGAGTGCCACCAAGTCCCTCCAGGAGGACATAGCCAGCTGTGCTCCCATGAGTCCCAATCAGAAACTAGAGCCACCGCCAAGCTATATGGTTGCCATTGCTGCCATAGCCAGTAACCGATCCCAAAGTCTATTGAACAAACCTGGCACCCACTCTGAGCCACAACGGGACAATGTCTTGTCCAAGGCCCAGGCCCTACTAGATAGTCCAATTTTCCCACTGGACAGCAATGGAGTGGATTTCACTGAAGATCTTTTGAAAAGCTCCAGTGTGGCCCTAGATGAAAACTGGGTGTACAACTTGAGGCTCATCAATGACGTTTTGGGACAGAATGCTGCTGCCCAAAATGCCACAACCCAGAATTTTGACGATATCACCCAGGGTGCTGAGGAGCATAAAGTCAGAGCAGGGTGCCTCAGAGACCCTCAAGTTGTCACTTGAAGAAGAGTCTTAAATCAACAGCAAACTCACTACTGGCCCAGACAGCCACACCTGATTCTTAGTTACAATCTGAATAGTGTTAGCCCTGCCCCTCCCTCCCTCCCTCTCTCTCTCTCTCTCTCTCTCTCTCTCTTTCTCTCTCTTTCTCTCTCCCTCCCTCTCTCTCTCTCCCTAACCAATGAAAAGTTGGTGATTTTTTTCAAGCTACTTGTACATATTTGAAGATTTTGTAAATGGTTTTCCTAAGCATTAATGACAGAAGTATTTATACTTGGTTTTGTGGCTTTGTAAATAAAGCAGCGGCCTTGCATTCCATAGACTTGTTTATTATACTTTTTCACTTGATGCAGACTGTGTTGTTCGCTCCAGTGATGCCTTATCAAACCAGGTGGCTGAGTCAGGTGATTCGTATGCTGAGATGTGGATGTGACCAAGGGGTGCTGTGGAAACTGACAAATGCCAAATAGAAAACCACTTGGTCATTAATTTCCACTTCGTTAAAAATCATACTCTGTATCTCTTGCAAACCTGTAATTCTCAGCTAACACTGTCCTAGTAAACATTTCCGGCAGAAGTCATTGTATTGTCAAGTGTCCCCCATAGACACTGCTGGGAGCTGAGAGCATCCTTTACTTGTGAGAAAGGTGCAGAAAGAGTCTATGAGTGGAGCACTGTCAGCTGACTGCCTTGAGAAACTAGATTGTTCCCTCCCTCTGTCACCTATGGTGACACTGTCACAGTGCTTTGGTGCACTGTCACAGAGTGAAGGTCTGCTGTCTGCTTTAAAGTCTGTCAACACTCATTTTGCTCTAACACTCTTTGGGTTGGGAGGGGAAATCTGTAAACATTGAGTTGATTTGGGATTTGTCTTTAACCAGTTCTATCTGCAGTTATTGTTATGTATATTTAAGTGTCTGATAGAGAAAACCCATACCCACTGTCCTTTTCTGTGTCCAGACTTTTCTGTGTCCAGACTTTGTGTAATCATATTTTAATTGCCACCTTGTATTTTGATTCACATTTGAAATCTGGTGTCTGTTTTGGACCAGCGTGGTTTTCTGTTGTTGTTGGTTTTTTTTTCTTTGTTCTGTAATAAACGGCCAGGAGAAAAGTGTCTCTATTGTTCCATTTTTTTCCAGGGAGGGAGCATCCAGTTCCTTCAAACCCATGTCGGCTAAGCTCGCTGTTGTCTTTGGTCAGAGGTGACAAGTTTGGGTAGCATGTGCTATGGTCATTTACCATCAAAGCCCAGAGGCCCTCATTTTCCAGAAAATGAAACAGATAGCTTCAGAAAGTTGGCGCTGGTGGCAGGAGCAAAGTGAGGAGCTAGAAACCCACACTCCCACCATCATTGCCCTCCTCTGGACCACGCCCCTGCCACAGCCCTACAATATGGATGGAACATGAGACCAGAGTTCCTCACTTTGTCAACTTGAGGTCTCTCTCTACAAATCAAGAGAGGTATTGAAGATGATGTTCAGGGCTCTGGTAGCTGCAGAGTGGGTGGCACACTCAATTGCAAATCCAATTCCTCTCATGGATCAGTTCCAAAGACATCCAGAGTGCTTGGGCAGGGGGTGACTCTGCAACAGGTGACATGTCCACTGCACATTTCACAGTCAGACAAAAGACCCTGCTATTAGAACCAGGTAGGCTAGGGGGAGAGTGCAGGAAAGTCAAGTTGTCTTGCCTCCAGGCCCAAGACAGCCATGCAAAGAGGCCTCAGTGAGACCCACTGCATCCCCTCTTAAGAGCCCCAACAACTGAGAGGAGCCATGCCCCTGGTACATCCAGCCTGGTCCCTTTCAATCTTGACCTGCTGCCCAATCCTATTTGCTCCTTCCACCTCGCCCTGACTAGCATTTGCAACCAATGACTTTGTCCAGTGATCCTTTCCACTTAAACAGCTGCAGAACCAACAGGGACTCCCAAGTGCCTTGCCCTCTGGCCACCTCCATGGTGACAAGAAAGTGCCTTCCACAGAGCTGCAGCTGATACCTCCTTTGAAGGGGATCCTAATAAATCCTTTCATTCCCCCACCAGGTGGGCAGGACATAGCCAGCAGATAGCAGGAGTTCACAAATGGAACTAACTCTCCACAAAGGGAGGGAGGAAGCTAGTTGGGACAGGGACACACACACACACACACACAGAGAGAGAGAGAGAGAGAGAGAGAGAGAGCAAACTGAATCAAAGGCTGGAATCTAATGTAGTCAAAATGAACTCCAGGGCTGGAGAGATGACTCATTGGATAAAGTGCTCACTATTCAAGCAGGGGTCCCTGAGTTTGATCCCCCAGACCCCAAGTATAAAGCCAGAAGCCCTGGTAGACTTCTGTAATCTCAGCATGCAAAATGGGGGGGGGGAGATAGAATATCCCAGGAACTCAGGAAAGCACAGCAAAGGATGGCAGAGCAAGACTCCAGAGTGAGACACCCTGCCTCAAATGAGGTAGACTGACCTGAAAGTTGTCCTGTGACCACTCCATGCATACTGTGACATAGGCACTCACATGCACGTGCACACATGAACACACACATACACATGCACACACACATACAAATAAATAACATAAAAACATCCTTAAATGAGCTGTGAGGTGGGCCTGTCATGTGCAGCAGAGTTTTAAAGTGCTCTTGGAAGATGCCCACACACAGCACTCTCAATGCTGTGAGGACACAAATCCCCAGGGATGTAGCTCCCCAGTAAGTGGTCAGAAGGGTCAGAAAAACTGTCTTTACCCAAGTTTCCACCCCTGCACACGTGATGTGGTCCTTTGATTTGGGTGTCCCCCATAAACTTATGTGTTCTGAAATCTTGATTCCCCGGCTGATGGCAATTTTGGAATTAGAGGCTTGTAGGAGGTGTGTTGTTGGGGGCGGGCTTATGGGGGTTCTAGCCAGCTTCCCCTTGCCAGTGCTCGGCACACTCTCCTGCTGCTGCTGTCCACCTGAAGTTGGTCAGGAGGTGATGTCCACTCTCTGTTCATGCCATCGTTTTCCCTGCCACCATGGAGCTTCTCCTTGAGTCTGAAAGCTAAATTAAACCCATTCCTCCCATTGACTTGCTTTCAGTCAGGTGCTTTCTGCCATCAATGAGAAAGCTGACTATAACACATAGTAATCCCCTGCTGCTTGCCATTCCTCTCAGGTCCATGTAATGGAGGTGTCTTATAGCCTGTCACCACACCCTGTGACAAATATCCCTCTGCTTTGAGTGTCCTGTCCATGCCAGGCATCAAGCAGACCCAGCTTCACCTCAGGGCCACACGGGAGTCCTCAAGCCCAGCTGTCCTATGCCCACCTCTCTCAGTGGGCCCTGGGCAACAAAGCTGGTGGGAAGTCAGGAACAGGGCATGACCTTGTAGCTGATATGTTTGTTTGCTTGCTTGCGTGTTTCTTGTGAACCGGCATCTCATATATCCCTAGGCTAGCTTCACACTCACTATGAAAGCGAAGATGGCCTTGACTTCCCGATCCTCTTGCATCTACCTCCCAATAGCCTGGCCTACAAGAATTCACCATGACACCTGGTTTTGAGCTGAGATTAAATGGTAGGCCCACGCAAACCATGCACTTAGTTATACCACACATGTTCCAGACAGAACAAACAGCAAGTATAAATTCCCAGAGGAATGGAGGGACAGGAAGCCAATGGGTAGCAAGAGGATAGACCAAAGCGGGGCAAAGAGGGATGAAGGCTCAGATCACACAGTGGCCTGAGACTGTCAGATCATCTGGAAGATGGAACTCAATGAAGAAATGAGGGAGGGCAATCAGGAAGACCTCCGCCAATTTTCCCCTGTCCTGTCGGGCATTGCCAATCAGGGGGACCAAACAAAACACCTCATAGTACCCCCTAGATCTAAGCACCCTAATCAGTGAAAGACAGACATCATGTTCACCTGCTCTACTCCTAGTGCTCAAAATCTCCTTGGTCCCAGAATCCAGAACCAGGGCATCACCACTGATCTTTGTTTTTTCTTCACCCCTACTCTATACAAGAAAAATAATATTTCACTTACAGTTGTCTCTACCCTCTCTCTGTGACCACAAGGAAAATCCCAGTGGAGTGTTGCTTTCTGATCATGATTATATAAATTCAAATTGTTCATCGAGGGATTCAACCAAACAAGACTAGGCAGAACATTTCTATAAAAAGAAAAATCAGGTGCTGAAGATATCTCAGAAGTGAAGTGCAAGCATGAGGACCTGAGTTCACCCCCAGAACCTATGTAATAAAAATGCTGAACATGGTACACACATTTGTAATCCCTGAGTTGGGGAGACAGAAACAGGTAGATCCCTGGGGCTATTCTGGCTGGTTAGTTTGACCTAAGACAAGGAGACACTCTGTCTCAAAGAGGTAGATGGTATAGCTAACAAAAGACAACCCAGGGTTGTTGTTCTGTGGCCTTTATCTGCACATGTACATGTGCATGCACAGCCACAGTACACACATATAAGCATACACAGTGCATACTACATATGCATGTATATAAGAAAAAATGTTTTAAAATAGTTCTAAGCCAGGTGTGATGGCTTATGCCTATAATCCCAGCACTCAGGAGGCTAACATAAGAGGATTGCTGTGAGTTCCAGGCCAAATTGATTTAAATATTAACATTTCAAAATATTTTTAATCATCTGGCAAGAGGAGCTGTGAATAGAAGGGCAGAGAGTCTAAGCCCATGAAAAATTGATCAGTCCTGCAACTCCCTGCCCCAGTCATTGGCTCCTTTCCTCACTGAGCTGTTGACCAAAGTGACCCATGAGGTCCCAAAAACAAGACAGGATCTCAGTTAATCTATACTGATTTCACTCTCTGATGGAGATTCTGTTTGTATTTTCAGAAGGCAGCGAGAGAGCTGTGGCCTTTATAGCCCTACCAATGAGCCACAGGGCTATAGTTGACATCCTGGCAAGAGATGAGACACCCCAGACCTATCATGGAGGATCCACATGAAACCCAGCAGAGAGTGGTGGGATAAGCAAGAGACCCATAACCACAGACAATCAGTCAACCCAGGATAAACCAGTGAGACTGACACCAATGATTTTCAACACAACCTAAAGCAGAAGTACAGAGGCCCCTAAGATCTCAGCAATAAAGCATCCTTAATACTCACTTACCATTTATCAGGGAACTGAGTGGAAGAGGGAGCAGAAAGATTGTAAGAGCCATGGTGGAGGAGGCTACCCAGCTGATTGGGGACAGGGAGGAGGGAAATCAGGAAATTGGGGACACCAACACATTATTTGTTCATTCAGTGTGTCTAATTATGGATAATAAAGATTTAATTTTAAAAATATTTTATTTATTTATTTCCAAGTAGAAAGAGAGAGATAGTGAGAATGGGCACACCAGGACTTCCAGCCGCAGCAAATGCATTCCAGATACATGTGCCACTTTGTGCATCTGTTTTTAAGTGGGAATTGGGGAATCAAATCCCAGTCATTAGGCCTTGCAGACAAGTGCCTTAACTGCTGAGCCATCTCTCCAGCCCCAATATTAGCATTTTTTAAAGAGAGGATCTCACTGAGGTAGCCCAGGCTGGCCTTGAACTTGTGATTGCTCCTGTCTTAGCTTCCCAAGTTCTGGCTTACCAGTGTGCACCACGACTAGCCATTTAAACAGCAAATCTGCATCAGTCATGCTTCTAGGTAAGTCTGGGTGGTTTCAAGGTTAAAGTATAAAAATCCAACACATCAAAGCTGTGTAAGAAAACAAGACTGGATGTTTTTATCATATCAGGATAGGTAAAACTTCTCCAATTGTAATATAAACCCAGAAGTCACTATGAAAAAGACTGACAAAATTTAACAAGTTTGCACAAAGAAAAATACATGATAAAATGACAAATTTATTTTTAAAATCACAATATGGGCTGGGGAGATGGCTCTGCAGTTAAGGACAACTTGTTTGCAAAACCTGCCAGCACAGATTCAATTCCCCAATACCCAGTAAAACCAGAGAAATAAAGTGGCATATGCATATGGAGTTCCTTTGCAGCTGCAAGAGACCCTGGAGTACCCATACACACACTCATTCTCTAACTCTCTCTCTCTCTCTCTTTGCTCACAAATAAATAAAATATTCAAAAATTTAAAAAAATCATCGCACATGACATGTAAAGTTTAATTTTCCTAATATTTAAAAATAAAAATAGTAAATTGTCAGAAGATGAGTACATGATTGTCATAGCAAGTTAGTTAATTTAAAACAGCTCCAAATTTCAAAAAGGTGACTATCAATAAGAGAATGTATAAACAAACTCTCAGATATTTATACAATGTAATGTTATTCATCAGTAAAACATGGTATATATCAGTAATGAAAATCAGTGAATTACAGATATTGATACAGACTACAGCAGGGTCACATTCCAAATGCTTGATGCTGAGAGGAAGAAACCACACAAAAAAGCAGACAGACTGTATGAGTCCATTGAAGTCAAGTACTAAAACAGGCAAAAGTAATCTATGGTGCAAGACTCAACAATGAGACTCTCTGGGCAAGAATGATGATTGGCTGGAAAGTGCCATGGCCAGGTGTAGTGTCTTACACCTGGAATCACAGCGCCTGAGAATTTGAGAAGCAAAGGTAAGAGGGCTACCACTAGTTTAAGGTTAGCCTGGGCTACATAGTGAGCTCTAGGCCAGTCTGCAGCTACTGAGAACCTGTCTCTAAATAAATAAATAAAAAGAGCTGAAAGCCTCCTCTCTATTGACTAGCAGATATAGCACTGGAAAGTGCTATGCAGCCTGCTGAGGTAGAAAAGTCATCAGCGGTCTTAACCACTTGCAGTAGAAACTGCAAGCTACACAAATGGCCACCTGGGCAAGATGCGTTCACTAGTGCAATAGTGGCATATGTGTTATAGAGGTAACCATCTGCTCTCTAATTGGATTTGAGGCTCACTCCATAGGAGGGATTTCATCCTTGACACTGAAAACCAAGTCCAAAGCCTGTAACTGAGAAGGTCATAAGCCCTAGGGGGGAAGTTACTGCTGTTATTTGTTTTCATGGATATATAATGCCTACCAAACTTCCTTCTAAATACTTGTGTTTATGTTCATAGATTAGTACTGCTCTTATTTTTGGTTATAGAATCTTTTCAGATGATGGTGATTGCTGAGAAGACTCAAAACTTGTCAGAGTTGCTGAGAAGTGACAGTTGAATTCAGTACTTAATAAGACATTGCTATCAGACCCTACAATGCCTCAGAGAGTATAGTTGGAAGAGGTGGCAGAAAGAATGTAAGAGCCAAAGAATGGGGAGGAGTGCTGTGGAATGCTATCTTCCAAATACAAAGTGTTTGTTATATTCATGACTTCACAGTGACTGTCATTATTTGCAAAAGACTTGCATAGTATTGGGCCCATCAACAGGTTGTCATGGATTGTGGAGGAGGGCATAAAGGACATTGATATAGAATAGGGACTAGTAGGAAAGCAGAGGGTGTTCAGTGGATGGGGAGGGGAGAGAGGAGACAAACAAGGGTGGTGGTGGGAGGGGTTATGTACATTTTTAATGATTTTTATTTTAAAA
>PVHP010016378.1:16741-36100 GCA_004024765.1 Zapus hudsonius | reverse complement strand
TGTGTAATAAGTTATTTATGTCCAGTTATATGTGTGTAAATTTATTACATATATACAATTATGTACCTATCTGTGGCTTTTACCAGGGTAAATTTTTATTTTTATTTTAATAAAAACACTTGGCATGAAATATGCATTCATAATAAAATTTAATTGCACAACATAGCAGTATTACATATAGGTGCACTAAGTAACTTTTTAACATAATCAATAAAAATATACAGTGTTTAAAGAACATTTATTTACTATGCCTAAGACATAAGATGATGTAATTAATTGTAATTTTTCAATGACAAACTATATACCTTTAAGACCAAAAATTGGAACAGCAAACCCTAATAAAAGGAAACATCCATCTTAATTACTTTATAGTCTTAATATCTTCTACTTGAGAGATTTGCAGTAAGCCTTCTCAAATTATTGTTTCTATATAGTGCTTTAGTAATCAAATATTGGGAATGTTATTTTTAAAATATAAGTTGACCAAAAGAAATTTAGAGATGTTTATAAATTGTTTGGCTATCCCATTTCTTTTAAAAAAGCCTAACATAATCTAAATATAGTTATCCATTAAGACTTCCCAGTAGACAAATAGAAAATTTCAGTATCTTCATCACTTATGTACCATTTTTATGAAGAGTATAGAATACAGTTAATACTGGATTATTTGTAAAATAGAAGCATGACAATGTTAATATCCACTAAGAAATATCTATAATGGTAGTTTATAGTTTGGCTAACTAACATACTTACACAGCTAATATCCCAAACTAAAACATTATGTGGTCAAGGCCATTCTTATATTCTGAATATAGTGACTGATAAATCCTTAAATTGAAATGTCATACATGACTAACAATTCTTTAGCTAGCAATAAATATTTTCAGAATATTGTTTATTTGTTTTTCTTTTTTAAATCCAGACTTATTTTTTGCCATAGATAATACATCTATAATTTTTACATAAATGTAGAAGTAATCCTTTCAAAGAATTCTGATTTTAAAAATACATAGCATATGCATTTAAAAAAGTAGACTCAAAGCAATTCAAAGATCTGTCTATGTCAAAATATGTTATCAGAGAAGGTCCAAAATCTTTCAACGTTTTCTTCTCCAACTCCCCACACTGTTTAATTTTTTATGACTAACTTTAAGTAACATACTATTTTACTAGTGCAAAATATGTGTGAAAGAAAGTATTGAGTAGAATCATATTAAATATTCTAAACATTTGAATATATACCTCTTTAATTACAGTCGATTAATGTTTTATGGACTATGGATGACAAAAATCACAAAATATTTTTAATTATTTTTATTGAAGTTAAGAATCCTCAGTAGCACATCATTATCACTGTGAATATGTTAACACCAGAGTTTTAGTTGGCTTTCCATAAGTCCTACAACTGTATTTCATTAATAACCAATCAAATGAAACAAACCAAAAAATAAAACATAAGCAGGGAAAATAAGAAAACCTGGCTTCAGGGCAGCTTCCACAGTACAAGTCTTTGGGGATGGAATTTATGATGGAATTGATAATTGCTCCCAATCTTCTCTTATGGTTATTTCTGCGAATTTTGAGGGGATGCTAATTCTCATATCCAAAATAAAGTAAAAAGAGAAATTAATGTAATTATCAGTAAAAATCTATTTCACAGGTCCTCAAGAGGATCTCTTAAAAGTCACAAATTCCTAACTGTCTAGCTTTAGGGATCAGGGTGTCTGATGGCAAAAAATAGAACCAAGCACTATGGGCAAGTTACCATGAATGGCTCATGGGTGACATCATTCTGTACCTGAATTCATTTCTTTACAGTTGAATTCATCTTTCTCTTCTCACAGACACTTTTCTTTTCCTTACTATCTCGCTTCCTAAACCGGTGACTGGGGAGATCCTCCTGAAGGATCTTGCACATTATATATTTGGGTTGTGTTGATGAGTTTTAGCATCCTATACTACAAAATAAAGTGACATAGTCTTTTCTACCTCTCTGTAAGAAATGAAATCTGTGTTTAGAAATCATCTAAAAAATGGTTGGCTTGTAAAAAGGCAGCATTAAATGCCAAGTCAAAATTACACTAGGGAAAAAAAAAACTTAAGTGTTGATTCTGACTTCTTCAAGTGCTAATACAAATGGATTACAGGTAAGAATAAGAATTTAGCTGAAAATTAGATTTCTTGTTCTATTCCATAGCCTTGAATGGTGAACAGGAAAACATTCAGTAGGGAATAAAGATCAAACCACAGAAAAACAATAATCCATATTCAAACTCACCTGATGTAAAGGCCTGAATACATTTATCTAGATGTAAAAATTTTCTTTTTTTTTTAAATTAACAATTCAAGTTTACTAAGAAACTTTTGTCATTAGTAACTTTTAAACACTGAACGTGTCAGTAAATATAAAGTGTCAGTAAAAACATAAGTGGCAGTAACAATAAAACTTTGCCTGGATGAATTAGGACCCTTAAATTCCAATCATGTAAGTTATAGTGCCACATTATTAATCTAATAAAAACAGAATTTCTGTTGTTATTGTCTGCAACATCCTAAATTCTTCGCAGTTTTTCTGAAATCCTTACACTAATGGAAAGAAAGAACTCTTAGATCTTAGATAAAATATACAGTATTTTATAATGAATTAAAATAGAATTCCGAAGGGTCTTTAAGATTATGAATTTACTGATAGAACTGACATAGTTAGGCTTTGAGTACAAATTGCGTTTTGCTTTGTTTTGTTTTCACTATGACTGTAATTCTATGTGATCAAGGCTTATTTTAATGAATAAAATTCCAATTCAATCAATAATTATCTCTATTATCTACTTTGACTTTTTTTGTGTTCATATATGCAGTATATGTGGGTTGGCATGTTCTCATGTGTGCATATGAGTATACCTGTATAGGTGCTTATTATTTGTGCACATAAATATGGAGGTCAGAGTTTATGTCGGGTGTCTTCAGTCAATTTCCACCTTATTTTTGAAACAGAGTCTCTTGCAAAACCCAGAGCGCATCCATTTGTCTAGACTAGCAAGCCAAATACCTTATGGGCCCTCTAGTCTCCACCTACCCATTTCTAGAAATCCTCACATACATCATTACCACACCTGGCTTGCACTTGGGAGTTGGCAATCAGGACTCAGATCCTCATGCTTGGGCAGCAAGTCTTTTACTTACTGATCCATCTCTCCAACCTTTATTTTATTTACTTTTCATTCTATCTGCATAAGGTAAAATATATTCTAGAAATTAAAAATGAATTTAGTTTTCTATATCCTTATTCACTCTTTGTAAAACAGTATATGAATCTGAGAGCATCATTTTTGCTTAGTAATTAAGGTTTTTCCTTAAAATTTTTAATATGTACAAAAATAAGAATCCACAGATGCTATTAGGGATCCTAGGCTAGAGGTCACAAAGGAAAAGGAATATAATGTTGCCATCAATAGCTTGTCTTTCCATCATTGTTGTCTACCTTCAATTGCACAGTACCAAGAAACTTCAGTGTTAAACACATGAGGCAACATATTTGGAATATGTCAGAAAATGCAGAATCAGCAAGTTAAGATAAGTAGGAAGTTACTGGGGACAAAAGAATTCCTGAAGACTCCTGAGTTAAGATCTTCATTATAAGATGGGCCATCAGATAAAATACTGCTGAAATGAACATGAATGATTCAATCAGTTGATGATGTTTGAGTGGAATATATAGGCCTTCTGTATCCTTAGAAACGGAGTATAAGTAAAATAGAAGCAATTGATAACTTGCTTTCAAGGTATCCTAGTCAAAAATACACAGCAGAAAGAGACACATAAATAAATGGATTATTATTGTGGAATGAAATTATGATACATGAGGACAAGTAGGGTAATAAGAAGTAGCAAATTATAAAAGTGGGCTTTTGTATGTGTATGTGTGTGAAGACATGTTTATATGTGAGTGGGCATGCAAGTGTGGGTGGTGCATAAATAATATGCATGATGTGTGTGGATAGAGATTGACATCAGGTGTCTTTCACAATTGTTTTCCATGTCATGTTTTGAGACTGGATGGCTCCCTTTATCTAGAGCTCACTGATTCCCCACACTAGCTAATCAATGATTCTTAAGGATCCCTCTGTCTCCACTTTCCCAGTGCTAGGGGGTGCTGAGACTGCACTCAGGTTGATATGATTATGTAGAAACTGCTTTACCCACTGAGCCTCCTCCCCAGGCCTAGAAGGGCACTTAGAAGAAAGTCATGGTGTAGAGACAGAGGGATAACTTCCCCAGGAAAGGCAAGGAAATGGATGGATTCTGGGGATGGTCAGTAGCTCACTTCAGGGGGAGAAGTTGCACAGAGAGAAGCAGAAATAAGGATGCCAAATCAGTTTAGTCAAGGGGCTCCATATGCTCTAGTTTTAGTGACGAGTTAAAGTTCCAGGAACTGTTTGACTTCTGGTCTCGCCTTATAGTCTTCCAGTCTAATCCAAAAGTATTTAACCAAAAATAGAAATGAAGCTTATTCTTTATCTTGTCTGACTGAGCAGTATCTAATTCCTTTGAAGGATCCCCATTAACCTTTCCTTTGTGGAGAAAGAAGTTGCCATTAAGAGTATAAGGGTCTTCTCCAACATAAAAAGAAGTGAGAAAGGAGATTTGCCCCTTTTGGGCTTCTTAATACATAGATATATAAAAGCAAACACTGATAATGATCATAATAGTGAGAAAGAAATGCACACTAATGGAATAGCTACACGTTGTAGGGACCATTTCCCTGAAAATTACAGTATTTTTACTCATCTACTAGAATTTGTGGTAAATTGCTTTCCATCAATTTGAAGTAACTGAGTAAAGAAAGAAATTCGAGAGCTAGAAAAAGAGCTATCTTAGTAATGGTGTCGTTATCACAGAATTGTGGGGATACAACATAGAAATGTTCTTGTATTTATTTTGTGGTGAAAAAAAGGATAAAATTTATACAAAATTGTGAGGGGTTATTGCTTATATTTAAATGAACAAATACACCCCGATTGAAAGATGACATACATGTGAGAGACAATTGGAAATCTATTCAGCAAATTTCATAGAAATTTACTTATACAAGTATGTTGCTTACCCAAAAGATATGTCATAAAATTTTATCTCTTGTGCATAAATTCATTTTTTATAAACTGAATTTGATAGTAAGCTACTTATAACTAGGACTTTGAAAAAGGTGGTCTTTACATAAATCCAATAAGACCATTTAAGTCTTTTTTCCTGTTCCCAAGATGTGCACTGTGTTAGAAAGATAAATATTCATTTCTGTTTACAATTAAAAATGTGAAATTAAAAAAGTGAGAAATTTTAAGACATGAAACAGATAAACATATCTCTAAGCATCTAAGCTCAGAAATGAGACACTATGCAACCCGTGTCCTAAATTAGTCACAAATTACTTTATTATTTCCCATTCTGATTTGACATTTACCAAAATTCCAATATTCTGGAAACAAACATTTATTTTATAATAACTCATATATTTAGCACTTTGCAAAGCAATATCATAAAAGTCAAGTTTTATGCCCAAAGACATTTCTATGTGATCAGTGTAAAATCATTCTCACTCTAATAGACATTGGCTTCCTAGGCTCCAATATATAAAAGATAAATGAAATAATTAAAATCAATAGTTGATAGAGAAATGTTAAGGATAAAAATATATTAGCATCAACACTAGGTGAAAAGTAACACTGGGATGAATAAGCAGCAGTAAACTTGACAAATAAACAATTGTGCAACCTGGACTATGGATGTGAAAATGGTCTGCCATTTTTATTAATCTATAACAGCTGTACGAACTCAAAAGTATTTCAAATCTCAGTGTCAGTTTATAATCTTTGCCTCAGTTAAATATGAGCTCTGCACTTGGGGTTTTGATGGAGGAACCTATAGACCATCTGAGCAGTGGTCAGACCTCAGATGAACAGTCCACACTTTCAATAGATTGTGAAGAAAATTTTAATATGAAAGTAATAACTTTGAATATGATATTGGAAAGATCTCGTTTTCATTTCTCCTAATTTACTGATTACCTACACAAATATATTAATCACAACCCCATTCTTAAAGAACTCTCAGCATGTGAGACGTCAGATTGCTAGACAAATGACACAAGCCTAATAAAAATGACAACAAAGAGGTTGTTGAAGTCCACCTCCTTGCTGGGACAAAGAACCCAATCAAAAGGCATCTTTTGGAGGAATGGGCTTATTTTGGCTTACTGACTCGAGGGGAGGCTCCAAGATGTCAGGGGAAAATGTGGCATGAGCAGAGGGTGGACATCAATCACCTCCGTCACAGCATTTCAACAGCTGCAGAAAGGTGTGCCAAACACTGGCAAGGGAAAGCTGGCTATAACACCCCTAGCCTGTCTACACACCTCCAACAAGGTTCCAATTCCAAAACTGCCATCAGTTGTTGGATCAAACATTCAGAACAAATATGTTTGTGGGGGACACTTGATCAAGCCATCACCATCTGCCCCTGCCCCCCCACATACTAATAATCATACAGGATGTAAAATGCAATGCATTCTGCTCAACTCCAAAAGTCCCCACAGATTTTATCAATCCCTATGATACTAAACATCTTTCAACTGAGCCATAATACCAAACATAATAATAATGGCACAGAACAAACGATAGCATTGAGCATAATAAAGACAAATTGAACCAATACAAATTTAAAACAGACAGGGAAAACATCAAACTATTACTCCAAGTCTGATAATAACCTTTGATGCATCTCTTGGAGTTCTGATTCTGCCTTCCAACTAGTCTACTCACAGTCCAGGAAAACTCCAACCGGTGCTTGCAACACTCCTTTGCAGCCTTGGAGGACTGAAGAACTCATTTAAAAGGTGTGGCAACAATTATTGTGATGGTATACATAGCAAAACAAGGTTAGATATTAGATATGAGGTTTTTTTATGGATAACTTGGAATTTAGCTAGAATTGCAATCCCCTTTCCTTAGCAACAAGAAGCATCTTGACAACACAGGCGGTGCTCACTCCTAAGTGGCATGTTCATTGGTCAGAGTGAATTAAAGAATATTTCCAAATCTGGAGAAAAGCCAAATAGTCTTCAAGACAGCTTTTTATACAGATAATCTCATTCCCTAAATAGTGGAACAGGAAAAGAAATAAAAAATGAACTCACTTTGTCTTTACTAGATCCTCATTATTAGAAATATATCCACAATGTTATTGATCTTTTAAAACATATGGCAAAATTGTTAACTTTTACTAATTTTCATGGATAATTTGTCTCATTTCAATGGGATGGTATAAAAATTATGTGCAACAGACAGAGTGGTTAAATAAAATTAATGAGCTCTCAGTCTGCACGGGAGTGGTCACTTATTTGAAGACCTCATGCCTCTCAAGGGTGCCTCTGTAGCTGAAAGCCCTTGAATCTCCACACTAACCAGACACCTTAGATAGGAGCTACATTCCCAGTAGGGTTCAGATCTTGAAAGCCTTAGCAGGATAACCGATCTTACGCTATTCTCCGTGTTTTCACTAATTGACATAGTGCCTTGTCTAGAGGAAAATGTCATTTATTGATTTTGTCATCCTTATCTTACATAATGAGATACATTAAAACATCTCTCACAGTAAATTTTTAGATTAACAAGATAATTGAAAACACTACTTTAAAAAAGGTGATTTTCCAGGTTTTTTTTTTCTCTAAGCTTTAGTGGACAAAAGCATGTTTGATGGCAAGAAGTTCCAAGCAATACAGCCTTTTTTAGAAACGTGTATCAGGTGACATATTTTTGATATTTTTATATTCAAATCATTCTAAATGATTGTCCACAATTGTCTTTGGAATTGAATATTTTGAGAAATAGATGCTGTAGACTAATGCCTTCACAAACTCTGATGTTTACATCTTATGATCATTTAAAATGTTTTCATATATTTCATATTTATGCAAGATAGTAAATATTATTTTAAAATATATTTTATATTTTATTATTTGCCAGCAGAGTGTTAGAGCTAGAGAGGGCAAGAGAGAGAATATGGGTGTGCCAGGGCCTCCAGCCACTGCAAACGAACTCCAGATGTGTGCACCAGCTTGTGCACATGGCTTTTTGTAGGTATTGGGGAATTGAACCTGGGTTATTAGATTTTTCAGGCAAGATCCTTAACCACTGAGAAATCTCCCCCAGCCCTAAACTATATTTTTAAATAGACTTTCCAAAACAGATATTATATCAGCAAACATCTACCCTATTTTTGGTGATTTGAAACGAGGGCAGAACATTGTTTCTGAGAGTTGCTGTGCCTATGGGAATTCTGGCTGGTGATTCAAGGTGAGGCTGTTCTCCAGTCTACTCCCAGAGAAGTGTCATGTGACTGAAAATGCTTTGGACCCTCTAGTCTAGTGACCGGCAGAATGCCACCGAGGGACTTTACTCATAGGAACATCAAAGTGAAGACAGCTACTTGGAGCTGGTGAATTACTGATTAACAAAACTATGGAATACAAATTCAATGTTGCCTTTGGCAATTAAGTTTTAAGAAATGAGATTTTTAAAAATATTGTCCATATTTATCGTGCTAATACTTCAAATATGTGGCTTTGGTTTGAAAAAATGAAAAGTGGCAAAAGGTTGGAAAGTCTTGAAGTGACATACATATAGGGCTTGAAGAAAAATGAAAAAAAAATTACCAAGAGCTGAGAATGGGCCAGAAGTCTTTGAGTGGGTGATGGCTAGGATATTAGGGGAGGTAAGATATGAAGGTGAGGATATTGAATAGAGATCCCTGTGCACACTAGCAATGCACTATACTACTGAACCCTTTTTAGGTTTTGTTTGTTTGTTTTTGAGACAGAGCCTTGCTCCATTTCCCAATCTAGCACTGAGGACTTGAAAGCAAGCTCAGTGGGCCTTGAATTGGCTAGCCTCCTTCCTAAGCTCTCTGTGTGGCTGGGATATCAGATTTGCACCCCTAGGCCCAAATGAAAACCTTGTAATACTGCTACCAAAGATAAATTTGGAACTAGAAAAGGGTCATAATGAACTTGATAATGTGTCTAAAAGGATTTCTGGGCAATCATTTAAAGGTGTCAAATGGTTAATTTCAACTGTTTTTTTTTAACAAATGGAGAATTGATTACTGAATTCTTTTGTTTTGAATAATAGTATACAGTGAGAAGAGAAGCTTAAAATAGTCTTTCCAACACAGGAGTCTTTCCCAAAATAAAACAGTCTCAGAGGAAGAGACAAGACTCAGACACAGCTGGTAGAACATGACCCAGTGAAGCCAGACCACAGCTGGAAAAGCTTTGTGAGGATGGCAGAGGATCTCATGTTGTCTCTCTTACACGTGCCCATAACTCCAGCACTAGAGAGAGGGAGACAGGATGATGCCCAGGATTTGCTGTCTGACTGAATCAATCAGCTCCAAGTTAAGGAAGAGACCTTATCTCAAAAATGAATAAATAAATAAATAAATGAAGGAATAAATAAATAAATAAGGTGGACTGTGGATATTGTAGTCAGCTTCATATTGCTGGGAGGAACACCCAACCAGGCAGTTTATGGGAGGAAGGGGTTTATTTAAGTTTACAGAACCTGGGGAAATTCAGTCAATAGTGGAAGAAGCTGCTTACTTCCATACATCCATGCAGAGAGAAGAAACAACCACAAACAAGCAGCAACCTACTCAAAGCTCAAACTACTGTGCACACCATTGGGCTGGAATTCAGACCCAATCCATGTATGGGTTGGGATGCCCCTCTCTAGCAGGAGTTTGCAAACTCAGTTTTAGAAAAAAAAATCTGAGTCTATGGAGCCATATGTTTACATCATCATATTCAAAATACAGTGGTTTTAAAAAGCAAACAATATTGCCCTCTGTCCTATACAAGCACAATATGAACACACATAAATATTACACATTCATACGCTTGTAAAAGAAAAGAACTTCTATAGCTTAACTTTACTTAGGTAATGAGATCACAATAGGCAGAGGTGTTCTGTTGTTTCTTTCATGGTGGAATAATGTCACTGTGGTCATATGTGAAGAAGAAAGTTTGATTTTTCTCAGATGGACATTTTAAGGTGTGTGTCATTGAAACTGCTCAACCATTAGACTATGGCAGAATTACTCTTGGCAGCTTGTTAAACAGGGAGGAAGCCTTGAAGCTGCCTTGCTGAAGAGGCCACAGTCAGGCATTTTACTGACAATTCCAACTGAATTCAGTTTTTCAGATATGCACAAGTTACCAAATATGTGAGTTTGCCCTCTCGAACCTCCACTGCAGGCCATATTAACGATGACTCCTTATAAGCATCCATTAGACACTTGGGGCAGAAAAATCAGCTAAGTTATGCTCAAAATCTTGATGCAAGGAATGTGTGTACTGCACTAATATGGTGACACAATTCTTACGAGTACATTTTGTGGTAGGTTTATGCCATAGAAATGGACCATCAAGTTCCTAAATATTAAATTCATTTTAAATGAAAAACAGTTCATGGAAAAAGTGATGGAAAGGAACAATGAAATGCTATCCACGAGTGTAAAAGGGAGGTTCTGGTATGCAAAGTGGGGGATTTTTCCTTCGTATTTTATGCATCTCCTTAAGCTCACAGCATTTGTGTGCATGATGCATTGTAAGACTAGAATTCAGAGAAATAGTTAACAGAAGCCTGAAATTGGTTTTTGTTAGTCTTTTATTCTGTTTCTTTTCTTTTATCTGATTATCTTCTACATCAATCTTCTTTAGAATCTGCCCATATAGGAAATAGTAAACATATAAGAATTTTAATTTCATAAAGGAAAAGGTTATCATGTCTGTGATGGTAATTGACAGCACACCTTTATATGTGCTCATTCGTTCTCATCTCTTTAGGTAAAAACACACCCCACAATACTTCTACCCAGGATAAGCACAGCTTCAGGTTTGAGAAGGTTTCTGGTTAGGCTGAGCTGACAAGATCCAGTCCAGCAAGCAACAATTGGCTAATTCCATTCTTCTCTGTACTAATGTTATTCTTATTGTCTCTCTTTTTTTTTAAAATTAAGATTATATCACTCACATCATTGTCAAGGAAGAATCTCTTTTTCAATGAATGTCTTGCCTTGGCTCTGGTTTGGATTTTAGCACATTAACACTAGTTCCCCAGGATTTTAGTCTCATCATTTTCTTAGAAAATCTAAATATCAATCTGCCTTGAAAATTTTATCTCTGAAAGAAGAAATTTTCAATTTTCTTATCCTGGAGATAATCCTTTCGAGTATCTTTGTATTGGTTTTTATTTGACTTCACTTAGTTGAAAAGTGACCTTATCCTTACCTCTTTGGGATTCCCTTGATACCAGTGTGATGCTTATCTGCCTGTCTGGATGGAGATGTATTACTTCCCAATGCTCACCATTATATTCTTCAGATAAAACACTTTATCTTAGCCAGGAGTGGTGGTTCACACCTGTAATCTTAGCAATCTGGAGGCAGAGGTAGGAGGATCACCATGAGTTCAAGGCTACTCTAAGACTACACAACTACATATTGAAATCCAGGTCAGACTGGGCCACTTGGCTTTGTTTGCCTTTCTGGGTAGATTTCCATCATTTGGTACTTGTTTATTCTTCAAGAGCTGATTTATCTCCATACTTGAAGTTAAGCCTCCCATTTATATCCATCTTGATCTATGTCTGCCTCTACCACGTCCAAGACTTATCAAAGGGAAGGCATTTTACACCATAATAAATAAAATATGATGTAATCTAATTGTACCAGTATTTTAAAATATTGTCTATCTGCATTTATTTGAAATTATATTGTCCTTTGTTTTCTCTCTGTTATGTAATAGAATGAAAACTGAAAGCCATAGTTTAAGAAATTGAATCATAATATTTTAATAGGTATATATATATATATATATATATATATATATATATATATATCCAAAAGCTCTTTCTTAGGTTTATAAACTAGTAAAGTGGAAAGGATGTTTTAATGTTTTCTTTTATATAATAATGTTCTTGTGGTTCTAAGTGGAAATGGATAACTCAAATATTTCCATATAAAGTACTATTTTACCTCTGATGCATTGGAATAAACCTATATTAACTCTGGGCATGGTGGTTAATCCTTAGAGATAAAGCATTTAATAATTTTGAACTGGATTGTTGATTAATAATTTTAAAATTCCTCACAAAACAAGTAGATCAGCTATTTTAGTCATTTACAAATTTAAATATGTTGCAAATTTGAAGACATCGGTTAGACATATTGTGTTTGGATAATATATTAAAAATGTAGTTGAATATGTTGATTTTGGATAATATATTGATCTGGATGCAAATGATGAGTCAGAGTCTCACAGTAATTTAAATGCAGCTTTTCAGATAATTGTTAAGATGCAAAATAATGCACTAAAATATGCTTTCATGAGTTCATCTATTTTTTAGTTTAATAAGAATATAATAGCTAAGCAAGGATATAATTGGAAGATGTACCTACATCCCACACCAGGCTAGGGTCTCTTCCTGTGGGAATAAACTATGGCAATGCAACTGTGTAATCAATGGTGGAAATGAACTTATGGACATTACAGATTACTTTTCTGATAATATTTCTGTGGGATGACTTTTCTGTTAAATTAAGTTAACTAAACTTCTGTTCTGAACCTAATTTAAAACCATGTGATCAGCCTGCTGTGATTGGGTTTCTTATGCCTTAGATTGCCTATGCCCTGAAGAGCAACTATGATGAATATTGGCAAGGAGTGTTTACCTTACAGATGTGATCATAAGCCATGCTCTTTGTTCTATCTCCCCAGTGACCTGGTTGTACTACTGATCCAGAAAAGTGTGCATGTCTAAGATGTGTTGATCACCAGTGGAACAATGGGAATTGCTTCAAGAATGTCAAAAGCAACACCTGGACATAGAGCAATAATACCTGTGAATGTCAAATGTTATGTGTGTGTGTGTCATGGTTTGATCCAGGTGTCCCCCACAAACAAATGAATGTGTTCTGATAGATCGATCCTCAGCTGATGGCAATTTGGGAATTAGAATCTCACTAGAGCTGTGTTGTTGGGGCAGGCTTATGGGGGTTATAAGCCAGCTTCCCCTTGCTAGTATTTGGCATACCTTCCTGCCGCTGTTTGCAGTGCTGTGGCAGAGGTGATGTCCAGCCCTCTGCTCATGCCATCATTTTCCCTGCCAGGATGGAGTCTCCCCTCGAGTCCATAAGCCAAATAAACCCATTCCTCAACAAGCTGCTTTTGTTTGGGTTCTTTCTGCGCAGCAACTAGAAAGCTGACCACAACAGTGTGTTAGGTATGTGTTCTGTGTTCTGGTCAATGGAGTCCACCATTACTGCCCCTACGTTCTTTCCTTTGCACCAATATTTAAGGACTTTTTTTTTTGGAGTGAATGTTCCTTGTGATGTGGATTACAGCAGACTAATAGATCACAAATGAGCTTTTTGATCTAAAGTGTTGAGAACCATGTGAAATTTCTCTGTACTATGAAAAATTGGGATTTTTTTTAGTTCCAACATTAGCCAATAAGTACCCTCCTGGACAAAAAGCATTTTTTGTTCTATAAGAATTGCTTGACTAAAAATAGTATCTTCAACAAATGGTGCTCAACGAATTAGATAAACACATGTAAAAAAATGAAAATAGATCCACCCTTTTCACCATGCACTAAAATCAACTCCAAATGTATCAGAGACCTCAATGTTAACCAGGTAACCCTAAACACCCTGGAAGAAAAAAAATAGTACAAAGACCCCTAAGTCCTCAACAGTAAAGCAGCCTTAATATTCACCCAGCACGACTCAGGCAACTGAGCAGAAGAGGGGCCAGTGGAACCGGGCTGACTACTAGACTATCCATGGTCGCCTGCCCTAAGGACTGATCCAGACAGCCCACAGAGGAGGATATCCAGCTGATTGGGGATGGGGCAGAGAGGCTTTGGGGAACTGGGGATAACAACTCATTGTTTGCCCATTAAATAATGTAACTCACTATGGACAATAAATAAAAAAAAAAGAAAGGAAAAGAACTGTTATAGATAATTTTGAATGCTTGACCCCTTTTGGGTATCTAAAGTCCTTCTGAACAGGAGGTTAATGCTAAGCTGGAAGAGCATCTCTGGGCTTAAAGCAACTCCCTTCACAATTAAGAAATTATTTATCATGATGATCGTTAACAAAATGGAATTTGAAAATCAAACCTGTTTCTGTATGCTTTAATCTCCTAGGCACAATTGAAACTCATCCTAAAATTAGACTTGTCCTCTTCATGTACAGGTAAACGTACTTTATTTTCTTCTGGAAAGTTTGTCACATTGGAATGAGGGGGTAATTCAGTCACTGAAGTTTTTGCCTTGCAAACCTGATGACCTGAATTCAATTACCAGAACCCACATAAAAAAAAAAGATCCAGATTTAGACTTGCATCCCTATTCCCACTGCTAGGGAGATGGACACAGACTGATGCCTGGAACTCACTAGAAAGCTGGTGCTAGCCTACTGGGGAGCTCCAGGCCAACATTAGGTCCTGTCTAAGAAAGGAGGGCAACATTCCTGAGGAAGAAAACAAAGACTGTCTTGCACACACATGTCTACACACATACACACAAGAGAACACACATGCACACACACACACACACAAAGTAAATTTATTCATATTATCTGTTTAGTCTACTGGTTAAAGATGTATGGTCTGTCTAGAGAAAAAAATCTAATAAACTGTACACTTAAATTTCAAGTTTATATAGTGATTCATTCTTTCAATTAATGTTTACTGGGGGAAAGGCACTGTGTTAGGTAATGAGAATAAGAGAATAAAGAAGATGGTCTTAGCCCTGCTCTAATATTGTGACTGGTGGTCTATGTATGGGGCTTACAGGTTCCTGGCACCTTGTTCATAGAACTGAAGAAGCATACACAGATAGCAAAAACAGATATTTAATTAAAGGACAGAGTGAAAATTCCACAGTGTCAAAAGACTACCCTTCAAAAGAGCAGTGAGTTTCTTGGCCAGAATACCCAAAAGCAGCAAGGTACTGTTGAGCAAGTTTTATACAGGGGCTAGAGGATAGAGCTGGTTACTACAGGCCATAGTTTGTTTGGTTCTCTGTTTTGACTGACATATGTACATTTTCTCTACTTTGTATGACATTTTCCAAGATAAATCTGATTTTTATCTTGTGTATTCCTGATTATGCATAGGAATGAGATGGTAAATAGAAGATTTTCCGTAAATTTTCTCTTTGAGTACACACTTTGTCTTACTTCACAAGCATCCAAAATACAATTCAGTCTCCTTATCCTAGGTATGCTCTAAAACATGTTTCAATAGAAACTGAGTGTTACCATTGGATGGCTGAGGGACATAGTTTACTTCCATTGTTTAAAGAAGATATATGTGCAGCTTGGTGCAGATAGAAGTCCCAGGCTGCCAGAAGGCTTTTAATTGCATTGTTAGAAAAGGATGTGTGTATATTCAGAGCCAAGTGAAGTTTCTGATTATTAAGCTATGTTGATCTGCCTCATAAAACAAATACATATTAAATGGATAAATAACACCTGTGTTGTAAAAAAACAAAAACAAAAACAAAAACCTGCTAGGTATTTTGAAAAAGAAGATAGGATAAAGTGAGACAAAAAAAGCAGTCTGTTCTCTCTTGTATTCTAGGAAATTTTCCTGGGAAATTACACATGACTTCAGGTCTGAATAGTGACTAGGAATTAATCAGGTTAAAGCTAGTGGAAAGAAGTATTTTCCAGGGGTAGGAAGAGTGCTTGAGGCCTGCTAAAACCTGTAGTGAGAGAAACTTTAATAGAGAAAAAATAGACCATTTTGTGAAAAGTCACTGAGGAGATAGGCTCTTCACCAGCCACCATTTAAAATAATTTGGGAAATTATCAGTTGCAAGAATTTTGGTGACATTTTTCTTTTGTAGTATAAAGTACTGCCTCCCTTGAAGAAATGAAGTAAATATCAGTAGTAAAATGTCACAAATGTTTTGGTGAAGTGTAATGTTACCAAATCTGAGCCATTAGTTCAGTGCAGAAATGCAATTTGTTTCTATTTGTGATTCTGTTTATTTGTTTTGAGACAGGATCTCACCCTGTATCCTGACTCTCACCTTGTAGCTAGGCTGGCCTGCAGCTCGCTATGAGGTGACTTCAATCTAAAAACAGCCTTCTTTGTTTTGAGATCTAGACAGAAGAGAGACAGAAAGAATGGTCACACCAGGGTCTCCAAACACTGCAATGAACTCCCTAACTCCACATGCATGTGCCACCTTGCATCTGGCTTTATCTGGGCACCAGGGAATCAAAACTGAGTAATTAGGCTTTGCAGGCAAGCATCTTGACGGCTGAGCCATTTCTCCAGCTCCATAGAAGTCTTTGTGCTGTGTATGAGCTTATCAGGAAACATATAAAGCCTAATTTCCTATTACATGTTTGTGTGTCTTTTAGAAACCATGTCTATAGACAAAGAAAAAATGATGTGTGTGAAGTCTAATCTATAATATTAGAAAACTTTATCACACACTAAGAAGCTCTACTTATCTTCATTATTATTGATATTCTGAACCACTCATAATATTTGGTAGTTATGAGTAAAGAAATAAACACAGCTAGTGATAATAGAAAAAATATTTGGCCTATTGCTCAGAAATAAAATATTCTATCATTTCATAAGTTATAATCAGTAATGCACTTTAAGAAGGCCACTAAACATCTCCTATTACATCTTTCTGATTGTATAAAACTTTTGTTAACTATAGAATTAGGTAAAATTTTGGAGAAATACTTAACTGAATAATATAGCTTTTCAAGTCACTATCTTCCTTCGTATTCATATGAAATGGCATTAATATTTCCCAGTGGTTGAATATCAAAACTAGCTTTCTTCAAATCTTGTGTTAGGCTTTTCCTTGTCTGTGTTTTTAGTCTTAATATAAATAATCAAAAACTAATTAACTCAACCAAATATGTTTCAAAGAAAATTCCTTTTCTTTTAAATATTAAATAGAACCCAAATGGAATTGCTTTATTAAACCAACTTCCTGTGACTGAAATGTGTAGATTTTCATAGAAGTATGTTGATAAGTATTATCTTTCTGATTTAGGAGCAAAGAGAGTGAATTATGACTTTTTGGGAAAGGCAAAGGTGTTGATGACTTTGGGGTATACTACATTGTTTACCTGAATGTCTGGCATATCTACATTCAAAATTGTATCTTGTATATCAAAAATCAATCAATCCTATTTACCACAGAAAATAAATGTTTTTTTGAAGAAATCCATCTAATCTCCTTTATGTTTTATCTAATCCTCATTCAAATCCTACAAATAATCTCATGTATATACTAACAGCACATTGCCTAATTTTTGCCCCAGGTTGCTCTCTAAACCCTCTGGCATGAATGTATGCAATAGTGTTATGGATAAAATGATTTTTCATTGAAGAATGTGGAGAATAAAAATTTTGAATGCATATGTCAATATTGACATAACAAGCTGCATAAATATATTTCACTGTGCTTCTCTGTTGGCCTCAGACAAAGTTAGGGTCCTCTAGTTTCTGGGTGACATTATTCTTTGAATGTTTTAATTATAATGAATGGACAGGGCTGGAGTACTAAGAGACATGAACCTGTCAAAACGATTACAGCTGCCCTTTTATTCCCTTTTGATTTGAATAGACAGAATATATTTAAATAAAATCTACACTGTTTTCATCCTATGTATGACAGGAGGATATTTCACTTGTCAGAGAAGCCTGAGTCCCCATCCTGGTCATTATTCCTTTGTAACTGAGAAATGACTTCAGGAACACCACGAGAAGCTGTCTGGGAAACAGCTCTAAGAAAATGGAGAAGGAGACCTTTCACTGTTCACCATAGTGTGTTTGAGACAAATTGTGGGCAATAATGAAGTCTAGCAAAGACTTTAACCACTGAACTCCTTTCGTTCATTATGCTCAAGCAAAATCCCTTCCTTTCAACTAAGGAACTGATCTCCCTGAATGAACTAGGGAGATAAATATTCAACCAGACAATGGCATGTATTATTTCATATTCTTCATTGTCAATGTCCAATAAGGAAAAAAATACGATGACTTTAATTGGAACAAATGACCAAAATTTAGCAGCATTTTTGGTTTTCTTAAAACAGCACACCATTGCAGGGTGGCTGCTGTTGATTAAGGCCTCAAGAGTCATACTTGGAGGATTCATCATGACCCAATTTCATAAATTCCCTTACTTTTAGATATGTGGTGTGAAATATGTTCTTAACAATTACATGTTCTTAATTTTAGAAATGGTCTTTGGTTACAATTCTAGACAAAATCCTAAAGCATGTAGATTTCTACTACTAATAATGCCTATAATGCTAAGATATCATGGTAAGCATGATCTGTCACAGAGAAATATTTTCTGCTTAGTGGAGTTAAATCACTCTTCAGATCTTACAGTAATCAATAGGATGATTATAAACACGGCCAAGATGCATGCATTATGCTCATCTCACGTCCAGCTGAAAGGCACTTAGACATGAGAACTAATGAGGGAAACAACATTGACAGTGAATGATCACCAAGAAGGCCTTGCCAGTATGTGCTCAATAAACAAACACCCTTTCAACTGAAGGCTGTTCTGCCGCTGCTCAAAGAGGGAAGGAATAGCATCCTGAGGCACTTGAGAAGAAAACAGATTTTCCTGATGGAGGATAGTTTGTGTATGCATTTAAGGGTACAAAGAGTGATCGATATTTTTCATTAGGAGTGATTTTTTTGAGAATTAAATTCTAGTTTAAAGGAACAAGTGGCTGAAGGCACTAGGGTAGAGAAGCACAGGGTCCAATTAGACAAAAGAAGTGGGCTTCTCTAGAGGGATTCTAGGGTGACTCTCTCCACAAGGAAATGTCAGGATTGATATGGAGAATTAATATTGAGTACTCAGAAACAGTGATTATTCCATATTTCCAGAATGTGGGAATATTGTTTAGGCATCAAAATAAGAAGTATTCAATTATGGATAACTCAGGGATCCCAGAAGTAAGAGAGAGAATACTTACTGAATTCTGAGAATTACTGAAAGAAAAAAAAATTGAATTGAAAAAGGTATTCAGAAAATTCAGAAAGCCAGGTGTAATGGTGCATCCCTTTAATCCCAGTACTCTGGAGGCAGAGGTAGGAGGATTGCCATGAGTATAAGGCTACCCTGAGAATACATAGTGAATTCCAGGTCAGCCTGGGATAGACTGAGAACCCACCTCACCGAACCGAAAGAAAGAAGGAAAGAAAGAAAGAAAGAAAGAAAGAAAGAAAGAAAG
>PVHP010016378.1:0-16641 GCA_004024765.1 Zapus hudsonius | reverse complement strand
GGACACGATGAAATTCTGAAGAGGGTGTGTGATGACAGAGTCAGTGTTTGGAGTAATGTGAGATCAGGACTGGAGAGGGAGAATTAGAAATAGAAAGACAGAGAGGGTCATGGAATTTACTGAAAAGCTTATGTGGCAGAGACCATATTGAACAAGTTTTCTCTAAAATGTCTACTGAACAGCACAGGGAAAAATGGTATTGAAACAAACTTCCCGTGACATATAATTAAATTACTCGAAGACCTAAAAAAACCACCTGTCTTCATGACATGAAAAATGATCTAGTTAAATAATCTTTAGAATGAGAATGGGTCTGGAGTTTTCAGCCTGACAGACTCAGAGTGTGGTGATATCCTTTAACTGACAGGTATGTCAGGCAGGTCACATGGGTCTCCACTAGGAATGAGGCCCAACATATATATAGATGACAGTATCATGTAGCCATATGAAAAGGTTGGACACACCCACAAATCTAGCAGAAATAACCAATTTAAATCTTAACCAATATTAAAAAAATTAAAATTAATGTTTCAAACTAGTTGGAATGTACTTTCTTTTCAAGACAGCTCACTGGAGACTTAGCCTGCATGAGGTTGTGTTCTCCAGATCAGATAGAAAGGGAATAATTATACTGAATATGATTTGTACACCAGTTACTGCCACTGTATATTAGGGAAGCTTTTCTGTTTCTATTATCACTTGGGTCTATTTGGCCTTTTTTCATGCATATATGATAGTATTCATGTTGTGAATGTGCAAGTTTACATATGCTGGATCTATGGGGGGCACCTGTATGTTTATGCATGTTTGTGTAGAGGTAGAAGTTGACATATGACTTCCTACTGCATCACTCTGTTTACAGAGGCAAAAGATTGCATTTGAATTCAGAGATCCACATTCCTGCTTGTCTAGCTACCCAGCTTGATGCAGGGATCTCCATGTTCTGCTCGTCAAATTCTGGAGTTACAGATGGGCTCCTACACCTTGAGGATCAGAACTCTTCTCCCTGCATTTGTGGGGCAAAGAAAGTGCTATGTACGCCCTTGGAGCCATTTCCCTTAATTGAACTTCATTCAAAGAAAAAGGTTGTGAACCGCAAGCTGATCTAAAACAAAGGATTATTTTTGTCTTTATATCCATAGAAATATACCGAACACATGAAGTAGTAGAGGTGAATTCCTACCGCAGTAATTCCAGAATGTGGGAGAATTAGGCATGAGGATCATGGGTGCTTGAGGTCAGCCTGGGTTGTATAATTAGTTCAGTGCCATCTTAGGTTACATAGTGAGACTCTGTCTTGAATAGTATGCAAATGTAAAAGAACATGGAGGGGGTAGAGAGAGAAAGTAATGGAAAGAGTGAGTGGCAGAGAGAGACAGAAGAGAAAATCTGAGCATTTGTACTGTCTATCTAAATAGGGATATAAAGCAGATACTCAGAAATTGAATCCCATCAGTTTGTTGGTGGGGGCAGGCAAATCAGGTGTTCAAGGTCAGTATGGACAACATGAGACCTGCTATCTCTAAACCTAAACATACACATAGGCATGCACACACACGTGCACATTTGCACACACACATGGTCTTGATATGAGAACCAACATGAACGCTGAAAACATTGATTTTGATATTCAACACAGATATAGTTGTCAAAACCATGCTGTTGACTGAGAGAGCTCTGAAGGGAGAGTGTTATGAGAGAGAATACAGGAGGGTAAACTTTGGCAAACACAAGCGTCACATTGACTCTTATGAAGATCACAGGGAGCCATCCTAGCTGTATTTATTGTAGAGCCAAAGTGATACATTACTATACATATTCAATAAATTGGTGAGGTAGAACTTTATTGTTTGAGTTTTGTGGCTTTTTCTAGTTTGGTAGATCATTTATAAATAATGTCAAGTGATTCTGAGGACCACCTGGAGTTGCTTGACTGCAATCCACCTCAAGAAGCCTCCAAAGGTCAAGTATCATCTCCCCCTGCTGCTCACATGCCTTCACATCTCACTGAGCTCCGCACTAATCTTCCTCATGCCTGTGAAATTCGCATGTGGCAATGTTCTAGATAACAATCACATAAGTTCTTTCAATTTTGGAAACAGCTTTTCTCATAGACTCAAGGGGATCACCCTGCATTTTGAAGAGGAACTTAAAATGTTGAAAGCAAAAAAAAAAAAAAAAGTGATCAAAAGATTAAGGTAACTTCAAATGTCCCTAGAAGCACATTATGCTGTAATAATGAACATTGTTTAAATGGACATGAGTACAGATGGGAATATGAAGAGTCATTTTATGGGAACTTTGGGATACATATCAATCATAACATTGAAAAAGAGGAATGTACACATGATTGTATACCTACAGGAACTTAAATTCATAAATATACAAGTATTATCTACATTAATAAAAACTATAGATTAGAAAATCAATAACATCTGTGATTGAGAAGATGTATTCAATATTTGAGTACAAACTCAAGCAATGAAACAGGGGAACACTGAGCAGTGCCCTCCTCTGCCTCATCCTCTGTACAATCCCTCAAATGCATGATGGTCATGTGCACCACAGAGGTCATTGCCCATCACCAAGTCTACATATATTGAATTGCTAATCCAGAAATGCCCTCACAGACGCAGCCAACAAACACCCTCACAAGTCAGAAAGACCCTAACAGGCACTCAGAAACAATGTTGAGTTCAGTCAGGTTTTGGCCAGTCATGTTGGCCTATAACTAATCACCAAGGGAAGGAAAAGCAGAAAGCTTGTTTCTGCAGTGAATATACATACATATTATTGTGAAACTGGCAACCAGATAATTGTTGGGCAATGATTTATGCATAGGATTTATAGTGAAGAAGAGGAATTATGGGGTGGCTCCCAAAGGACAGGAGTGATATCGATTTTAACAAAAAGTGGCATAATAAGTTGGAGATGAGAAAAGAAAACTCTAGAAGGCAAAATACAAATAGAATACAATTTAGATTTTTGTGTGCATAATGTGTTTGTGTGTCTGTGTGGGGAGGCGGTGTGTGGTGTGTAGTTGTGGGCATGTGAGTGCCAGAGAACACATGTGGAAGCTTGGGGACAACAGCTCCAGGTGTCACTCCCTCACCTTCTACCTTGTTCAAAGCAGGAAAGACCACCTGGAATTATAGAATCTGCTTTTGCTTGGGTTCTGGGGTTCCAAAGTCAGGTACTCGTGGCACAGCAAGCATCTTATTCACTCAACCACCTTCCATTCCCCATTTTAAATATTTTGTGAAGAAAGTAATATATCTAGAAGATTAGCTAACTCAGTAATGTCACAGCTATGGTAGCTACGCAGGCTGAGGGAAGAAGACCCCTATCATGTTTACTTGGGAAGAACATATCATGAGATATAGTGCTTAAGGGGAAGGGCACCCAATTCTGTCAGGGAACTTCTCTTCAGGTGGGAATACTATATCATGAGATACCGTACAGTGTTTAAAAATTGTGCCAAAGGCACTTTGGGTGATATCAAATAATTATTGAACAAACACTCTAAGAATAAATTTTTGTGTACACATACACCTGAAAAATGACAGCAGGTATTTAGCACCTTTGATCAAATTAAGAAATGGGTCATTAACTATGTGTGTTCAATTAATGTGACTCTTGTCTTCTAATTATATAATGCTACAGTTTTATAAAATCTTATTTCCAACTCAAATCAAGATATTTTAAAAGATGGAAGTATATTACAATAGAAAAAAAGAGTCCAAGTCTAAATTGGAAAAAAACTATAAAGCTAATATACATAAATATAAATTAAATATAAATATAAAGCATTTGCCGAATGAGATAGAGGAGCACCTCTGATGAAAAGATTCAATGTTCTACAAAAAATTACCACCCCAGGGAAATAAGAAAATTCAATTTCATGGAAAAATTAAAATTATAATAACTGGCCTCTAAAATGCATGTACAGAAGTACACAGATACATGTACATTCTTTTCCATGAACAAGTACTTTACTAACTAAGCCAGTAGATTCTTAAATGTGTATGTCTTACTTGTTTGACTTTCTTTTTATCTACAATAGTGGCTATAGTTGGGCAAATCAGCATGGCTGGATAAATGTTGATTTATGTTTTCTTTTCAATTCAGATACCCAATCTCCTTACCTCCTCCAAACTGAGGTAAGTGCTGACACTGTATATTTTTAAGTGCTTTATCACTCTGAGAAGCAGCACAGAAACAGGTTTAAGAGTAAAATGGCAGTGGAAAGCCATAAATTTGTGGGGGGTGGGGAGAGTTAGAACATTGCATGTACTCTGGGGTCTGTGCCTGGTGATGATTCTAAAGATAAGCAGAAGTATTTGGGACTACAGAATACCCCCATCACACATACTTTTTTTTTTAATGAACAAGGATTAGTTGCTGAAAAACAAGGCAAGAATAGTAACATGAGGTGGTCATCAATTATCCTTGATCTCTGATCACTGCTAACAACTTTCCTCACATGCAGGACTGAAAAACCAGAGGAAACAAAGGAGTCTGAAAAACAATGATATATTACATTCAGAAATTGTCCTGTCCCTATGAAGAAGATCGTTTACATGGAGGCTTTTAGAATGTGATCATTGGGCTCAAATACCAGCTGAAAAGTCGAGCTCATTTCCTTTCCCAATAGCCCCACACCAGATGGAACATGGTTGTTTGCTTCTTCAAAATGTCAACTTTGTGGAGGGAGGATGGAAGCTATCTTGAATCTACAAGTGAGCACTGTCCTGATGAATTACAGAATCAGCCTGAAGCAGGCTCTAGACCTTCCCATCCCACCAGTACTTAGATGTTCTGATTAGGGTTTTCTGTGGCTAAAATAGGATGCTTATCTTCCTGTAAGCTACCTTTGATGAGCAAGAAATTTCTCTGGAGAATTAAAAAGCAGTTTGATCCTGACACCCATCTCCACAGGGTAAAGCAGTGTTACCACAGATAATGTTCTGATGGAGTGAGATTACTTTGTCAAAGCTGCATCTTCTGAAACAGTCATAAAAGATTTTCAAATATCAACCCAGCACTGTGAATACTGAATAACAAAGACAGTGTTTATCTTGCATTTGATAACAAAGCCATAGTGATTTCTCTTGTGCACTGAAGAAACATGTTAACAAAAGTTAAGCAACAACAACCAAATCCCATTTAGCAGCCAGTATTGGACAGACAAATTTTCATCAGCAAACTTAGCCCTCCTAATAAGCAAAAACTATAACTTGTGACTTGATCAGTTTTAGATTTTCATTATGCAGAATTAAATAATAATTCTTGCAGGAACAACAAAAAGCACATTTACTCCTACTGAAATACTTTTAAAATGAGTCTCCGTGTTTCTTCCATGACATGAGTAGGAAATATATTCCAATGCCCAAGGTCCTTCACTAGGCACTCTCCCACTATTTTTCAGAAAAGCATTCTTGATTTCCATCAGGTCAGACATCCTGTCACAGAACAATCTTGACACATCAATGACAAGTCATATCAGAGCAGTCAAGAGTTTACAACATGTAATAAAAACTGAACCAAAGTCAAGCACACCATACTCTTATAGGCCAAGGGGGGCTCTAGGCAACTAGTGATTTGTGGGCTCCATTACTTCCCAAATATTCATTGTATCTAGCCCTTGGCAGGGTGTCAAGGACAAGAAATAATCAGTCTTTAGAGATCACTTCTGAAATGCTATGCACTCTGCTTCCTTCAGGTGAATCATTCCTTCCTTGTTGTCAGGACCCACTGATGAAAGCTGACGACTTTCAATTGCCTGTGACAAGTGGAGCGTCCACCTCTCAGTATGCAGTGAAAATGATGTGTGCGCTTTGTACCAGGCAGGCTGTGAGTGATGAGCTAGTCATCCCTGAAAGCTTCTCCAGAGCCTAAAGTCAAAACTAGAAAGATGTACATGATCCTATACCCCGAGCATAGTGGTCACCACAAGAGAGGCTGGAGCATGTCCAAAAATCCATCTACAAATATTTCACATCAGTGAGGTGGTGGAAGACAAAATAAACACAATTTTAACAGGTTAATGGTTTATTGTTCAGTGACATTTTATTACATTAAATAAAATATGCGTTATTATCATGAACCAAGCAAGAGGGGACAAAATAATGTAGATTGGTCATCTCAAAGTCAATTTCTTTCTAAGGAAGAGCTTGGTGACAGAACCAGAAGAAAAGGTTGATAAAGCCTGTAATGGTGACCTGTGGCAGCATTGTACCACATTCCAGGCGAGCTTTACCTACATAGAAAGGCTTTTTCAAGATCCCAAGTTAGGCAGTCTGCTTGAAATATTTGGCTGTTCTCTCTGTCTCTACCCATATTCCTCTGAATGTCACGTCAGCAGTTTAGTTTCAGCTGGGAGATACAGGACTTCAATGTGACTGTCCCTAGGTTGATGTTAGGGCTGATCTGTCATCTAATGAAGGAGCTTAGTCATAAACAATAATGTTTAATAATTTCATTTAGCACAACAATATTCCTTCTTCCTGCTGAATGTCTACATTCAAACTGGGGACTTATGCAATGAAAGCCATCATTGGAGATAAATGATGACAGATGATGGCGGTGGTGCATCGCAGTGTCTATTAAAAAGGTCTCCCATCTTAGTTCCTTTCATTTTCCTTTTTTGCTGATACAATACACTACCCAAGGCCCATTCTTAAAAAGAAAACAAGAAAATGACAGAGTGATTCTCGTTTCCGTTGCATGTCAAGGTCTACATGGTTCTGTACCCACATTTGGCATTTACATGGTATAAAAAAACATTGTTCAAATGGTAGGTACTCACAAAGATTTTCTCTTTTTTTTTTGTATTTTGGGGTTTGTTTGCTTTTGGAGGAATGGTCTCCAGGCTGACTTGAAATTCACTATGGAGTCTCAGGGTGGCCTAGTATTTGGGGTGATTCTCCTACCTCTATTTCCAAGTGCTTTGATTAAAGGTGGAAGCCACCAGGACAGGCTAAGATATATATATATATATATATATATATATATATATATATATATATATATATATATATAGATAGATAGATAGATAGATAGATAGATAGATAGATAGATAGATAGATAGATAGATATAGATATAGATATAGATATAGATATAGATATAGATATATATAGATATAGATATATATCTTATATAATATGTATATATATATATATATATATATATATATATATATATATATATATATATATATATATATATATATATTTGAGAATCCCACAGAACTTGAAGTAGTTAATTTTCTAGTGATTTGACTATTGAAGGAAGGGTTGAAGGGACCGTCATCCTGACAGAGAAGGAAGGGCAGCAGGAGTGTGAGCAGGTGGTCACAGTGCCTTCGCAGTCAGAGAGCAGAGACCCATGAGTTCTGTTTGCTGCTCAGCTCACTTTTAACTTTCCTTCTTTCTTTCTTTCTTTCTTTCTTTCTTTCTTTCTTTCTTTCTTTCTTTCTTTCTTTCTTCCTTCCTTCCTTCCTTCCTTTCTTTCTTTCTTTCTTTCCTTCTTTCCTTCCTTTCTTTCTTTTTTCTTTCCTTCCTTCCTTTCTTTCTTTCTTTCTTTCTTTCTTTCTTTCTTTCTTTCTTTCTTTCTTTCTTTCTTTCTTTCTTTCTTTCTTTCTTTCCTTCTTTCCTTCTTTCCTTCCTTTCTTTCTTCTTTCCTTCTTTCCTTCCTTCCTTCCTTTCTTTCTTTCTTTCTTTCTTTCTTTCTTTCTTTCTTTCTTTCTTTCTTTCTTTCTTTCTTTCTTTCTTCCTTTCTTTCTTATCTTTCTTTCTTTCTTCTTTCTGTCATTCTCTCTTTCTTTCTTCTTCCTTTCTTTTTTTTTGGTTTTTCTAGGTAGGGTCTCACTCTAACCCAGGCTAACCTAGAATTCACTATGTAGTCTCAGTCTGGCCTTGAACTCACAGTGATCCTCCTACCTCTGCCTCCCCAGTGCTGGTATTATAGATTTGTGCCACCATGCCTGGCTGTCCTTTTTTTTTCTTCAATTTTTTTGTTTCTGCAGTGGCATGTGGTGTGCTAAGATGCCACATCTCGACACAGAAACATTTGTACAACTATATTTATAGCAGCTCAATTCATAATAGCCAAGTATTCAAATCAACCCAAATGTCCATCCATGGAGGAATGGACAGAGAAACTGTGGTATATTTATATGATGAAATTTTACTCAGCTGAAAGGAAAAATGACATAAATTTAGGAAAAATTGGTCTGACTTCAAGCAGATCTTACTAAGCAAACACTCAAAAGAACGGAGAATCAAACACCGCATATTCTCCCTCATATTTGGTCCTTAACCAGGATAACCATATTCTTTATGAAGACTAATAGTAAGAAGTGAAAGGTTATCAATGAGGGGTAAGGGATGGGGTAGGGGAATGGCTTAAGCTTGAGGGTAAACCACATTAGGTTCAAAAACATAAAATCCTCACGAGCATATTGTAACCTATTGAGTAAGTAGTGAGCGTCATCTGGCAAGAGAGGCCATGAGTGGTAGGGGAGAGAGTCTAAGCCTGTGAATAATTAGATCAGCCTGACAACCCCTGGTTCCAACCACTGGTTCCTTCCCTCACTGAGCTGTTGACCAAAGCAACTCATGAGATTCCAACAGTAAGACAGAATTCTGTCAAAGCTCTTGGGTTCATGAGTAGGCTGACCACACCCAATACTGGGAGAGAACAGCAAACCAAGAAAGGAGCACTTGTGCAACGGAGGAGCCTGGACCTGGGGGAGACAATCAACAGCTTTCAAATTCGGCCAATTTTCCACTTAGTGAGAGGGATCCCTTGTCTGCAACTTTAGATTTAGGATGATAATTACCAGATCCCGTACTCTTGGGCTCCAGAGACAAGATGGCTTGGGAGTGATTGATGGGGAGGCTACTAAAAATAGAATCTAGGTAATCCAGAAATGTGTATATTTGTTAACCTACACTGATCACACTCTCCGATGGAGATTGTGCTTGTATTTTTCAGGATGCAGCGAGAGAGCTGGGATCCATCTAACCCTACCAGCCAACTGTAGGCCGATAGCTGAGATTCTGGCAAGAGAGGAGCCACCACGGTCATACCGTGGTGGATCCATATGGAACCCCCGCAGAGAATGACGGGAGGAATGAAGGACCCACAGCCACAGACATTCAGTCTACACAGGATAAGCCAGTGAGACAGAAACCAACGATCTTTGACATAAAGACCCCTAAACTCACAATCTTAAAGCAGCCTTAATACTCATCCACCATGACTCAGGGAACTATGCGGAAGAGGGGGCAGAAAGATTGTAAGAGCTGTGGTGGGGGAGATTATTCACAGGTATGGCACCCTTCAGTATCAACACACTTTATCCATGAGGACCAGACTGAGTACTAGGCTATCCAGGATCCCCTGCCACAAGGACTGATCCAGATGGGACACGGAGGAAGATATCCAACTGATTGGGAATGGGGAGGAGAGGCATTGGGGATAACCACTCATTGTTTGCCCACTGAATAATGTAACACATTATGGACAATAAATATATTTTTAAAAATATATTAATTTGTATCATAGCAAAACATATTTTAAAGTACTAGATGAAAAGAAAATTCCAATATTAAGAAGGAACACCCAGAATTTAAATAAAGGAACAACAAACCTAGAAAATCAAATAGAAGATAGTTACAGATATGTCTGAGAAAGCTATCACCAAAAGTAAAATCAAAAAGTAGTAAGAATGCTGGAGAGATGGTTCAGCAGCTAATGTGCTTGCCTGCTAAGCCTAAGAGTCCTGTTTTATTTCCCTGTACCCACATAAAGCCAGATGCACAGAGTGGCACGTGCATCTGGAGATATTTTTGTTGGTAGAGGCCCTGGCAGGCCCATTCTCATTATCACACCCTCTCTTTTTTCTCTCTTTCCCTGCAAATCAATTAATTAATTAAATATTGTTTAAAAAGTAGTAGGAGAATGATTAAAACGATAATACATATGTACCCACATTCAACTGTTATAAAATTAGACAAGAGAAAACAAAGGGGAATCATCAAAAAATAATGTAACAATATTTCGTTAAATCAAATGATATACTCTTTAATAATATATCATGGTTAGAGCATTTTATAATAAAAAGGTGTATATGCATACACACATACACACATGCACACAAAGAAGAAAGAAAGAAAAGAAAGAAAGAAAGAAAGAAAGAAAGAAAGAAAGAAAGAAAGAAAGAAAGAAAGAAAGAAAGAAAGAAAGAAACAAGCAAACAAACAAACAAACAAAAATCAGTACTAATCACAAAGGGAATAAAAGATAGTTTATTCTGGGTCTACACACAAGCGACTATGGCCCAGGAACACAGATTTAGTTTACTTCAAATTCTGTGTTTCAGTGTGTTAACAGTTTCATGGAGTATTTTTATAGTTATAGAAGAAATTTATAAATTTGTATATCAAAACACCTTTGAAATAAATCCATAGAAACATGAAGTATGTGCTTATAACAAAGTAGAGAAATTTCTGTTGTAGGACTCAAATGCTGACTGACTGTTATATTTTATTGTGTTGGTAGAAGTTTTGGGGGTCTTGTTAATATATTAAAAGGATTTACCTAACAGTCACAGAATGTTAGGTCAGCTATAGAGATCAATAAATGGCCAAGTAAAGGGCTAAGATAGCCAGAGATAAATTTACTCTGAACCTCCATCATATGAGCTGCATTATCCTGAGAGTTCTCACGAGCCTTGGATGTTTACCATGGTGAGTGTCTGAAAACATCAGTTCACAAAGGTCTGACAGATATATATATGGAAATATATTAATGCTGTGTCTTAATTTTAAGACTATAATATAATAGGAAAAATGTGTGTGCATATTAGAATCCCAAAGAAGAATGGCAGCTGACTTCTTAATAGTGTTGTAACTAGAATACAATGGAAAGAGACATTTCAAAAGAAAGTTGGTAAAATGTTCCAAGAGACCAGCAAAGTACTTTCCTATGGCTACTGACCAAGAAGACCTTAACATGCCTCTTGTGTACACTAAACTAGATCATATTTTTCTCATTCTAGGTCCTTGAACTCTCTTCTCTTAGAGCACTTACTTCAGAAAACTTGTCATTGTGAATTATTTCTCTGTCACTTTGAAAAGTACATCTCAAAGAAGAAGCATGTTTTACAGGCCAGATTTTTTTTCCTAAGGCTGAGAGCCTTCTTGATGTCTAGTCACTAAAGAAGAAACAGCCCTTATCTCTATGTCTCAACAGAAATCTTCCTCCAAGTTGTAAAACCACTATCCAACATAAAGATATGAAGAAGTTATTACCTATTAAATAAAGTGAATTAGCAAGAACAGACGTAGTACTTTCTCCCCACTGCCCCCACCTGCCTGAGATACTGATTAAACATCCTGCACTTAAACTTTCAAGCTCCTTTAGCGGTGTGAAGATTTCACAATTTTCTCATGTTCATCTCTGTTGCAATGCCATTGAGTTAAGACTTCCCTTTGCCTGGTTAATTTTTTTGCAGTATAATGAATTTTTTGGCACAACTATAGATTGTGTTTTGAAGGAGATGTAAGAAATAGCAACAAAATTAGGATGGAAAAAGACAAATAGAACCCTCAGCACAATGATAAGAGAAAGAGCAAATATATACTTGAGAGTATCAGTATTTAAGGGAAAGAAAGACAGTCTCTTAGCATACACTACTCTACTTTAACCAAATGCTACAGATTGAGTAGCTTAACTACTAGCCATTTATTTTTCTGTAGTCAGAGAGATAAGGTCTGAGGAGCATCTGTATCCTGGTTTATAGACATCTGCCTGCTGATTTGTTCTTTCATGGTCCATCCTGGGAGGAGAAAAAAAAACAGAAGGGAGGAGAGGAAACTGTGAAGGAAGAGAGGGATGGAGGGAGAAACAGAAAATGAATCTGTTCTCCTCTTATGAATTTATCAATTCGATCATGGGATTTCACCTTCTTAACCTAATCTAAACCTAATTGTCTCTGAAAGATCTCAGCCCCAAAGATATTCCTTTTGGATCCTATAACTTCAATTTAAGAATCTTGGCACGAGACGAACAAAAACATGAATCTCATAACATCTGCAGAAATTTTGAGAAGGGATAAGTACATACAAGGACCAGCGCATGTATTGATGACTGTTACCACATGAGAGTAAATGGACATTTGTATTTAAGAGCTTGTTGCTGAGCCAAATTACTTTTAGAGTTCATTTAAAATTCAGCCCAGGAAGTATGAGGTCAATTACTAACAGCAATGAAAAGAAATTATATTATGACAGAGTTATAAAGGTGGCATCCTCATTGTCTCTGCTCTGAATAACATTTATCTAGTCAGAATACTACAAATGCAACTATATGTGTACATAAATATTACAATATTGGTAGTATACCACAAGGAAAAGAAATTGAGGAAATATTTATAAGTGGAGAATAAGAGAACTGAATGTCATATTAGAATTAGCTAGATAGTTAACTAATTACCATGCTTAAAGGTCAATAGGATGGATCCCTCTTTCATGATCAGCAATTGAAACCCAGGTATTGAAATGACAGGACTCTTATTTCTGCCCAAAACAATGGGCTGAGCCAAATTTCTAGCTCTGTGTGAAGATATGATATCCCGAACTCTCTAGAAAGACAAAGGATTACTATGTAGGCCTAATTGGCTTTTCTGTGAAGAACAGATAAAATTGCCCTTCCCTTAAGAGTTAATCCAAGCCTGGGGTGTTGGCACACACCTTTAATCCCAGCACTAGAGAGGCAGAGAGAAGAGGGAGGCCACCCTGAGACTACAGAGTGAATTCTAGGTCAGCCTGAGCTAGAGTGAAACTGCACCTAGAAAAAACAAAAATAAATAAATAAACGAAGAGACATTAATCCAAATAGGCTGTTCATCACAATGGACAGCTAAATAGAGCAGGTGCTGATTTCTGTGCAAGAGTTTAGACGAAACATAAGTTGAAATAAGGCTAAAATTTGAGAGAGAGAGGGAGAGAGAGAGAGAGAACTTCTTTCTCTTTTTGCAACTTTATGAGTGATGTGAGACATCTCTTTGGTTCCACTCCAAGGAAATAAACTGGCAAATAAATGCTATTTCTCTCAATCGAGAAGTCACTGAAAGAAACAATGCCTGAATATCAAGATCTCTGAATTATTTCATCATAGACCAAAAGGATCCTGGAGAAAAGAAGCGGGAGAAAGATTCTAGTGACGTTAAAAGGAAAGTCTTAACACCCAGACTTTAAATAGCTAAATCCTAAAAGCAGTAAAAAGAAAAAAAATGTTGATGATGAATTCAAGGCTTTGAATTAAATGCAGTTAAGTCTAGAAAAACATGGGTTTTCCTCGTAATCCTACAATCATACTTTGAGTTTTTATTTGTCATGTATAAAAATTTAAATATAATAACAGGATGGATAAGATGTAGAAAAATGTGTGATTGCTGAAATAAAAATGAACTAAAAGTGATCAGAAAAGACAAATAAGATGAGAGATAACAGAAAATACACATAAAGGAAAAAACTTAAAATAATTAAAATAAAACATGTATATCACATTTCATGGGATGTGTGGATGATCACTGGTCTTGAAATATACTCCACTAGCAAAAGCAACAGAATCAAAGTACCAGAAAGAACTGTTACAATCTGTACTCATTCACTGAATCACAGACTGGACCCAACCAACTAAGCATTTTCAGGGTAAGAACCTTCTTACCACCACATCCTAGTATTTCTACAACATAGCTTATGGAATTATCATGAGATCTGCAAGTCTACATTTTCTGTCCTCAGTGAGACATTTGAGAAGCTCACGATCCTCCTCTCTTCCTTTAAACACTCCCTGCACACTCCTTCTCAGCAATTAACCTTACCTGTTTCCTTACAGAGAAATTGATCACCATCAGATCACACCTCTCTTACTCATTCTTAAATTCTACACCTTCAAATATATTTTAATTTTCACCTATGCATTCTCTTCTCTCTCTTCACAAGTGTTTGAAAACTGGAACTAGTGTCTCCTTACACCCCGCTGGCCATCGGTAAAGTTCCAGGAGAAAGTACAGAGAGAGCACCAGGAATACTCTCGCTCTCAGGATTGTACAAAACTCACTAGTAACCAGAACTGTTAAACCAACATGCAGACAAACAAAAAGCCTCAAAACTAGCTAATATAAATCCATTAGAAAGATTCATTTAAGTATTTTAAATGGTTAAGCTTTTTTCCATGTATCATTTTCTAACATCACACACATTAATATCGTTTGTCACCTCCACTGTTAAGTGATGTAGATAAAGGGGAAAGTGAAACAGCTTGGACTCTGTAGAGGAAGATGAAATATTCTGATAATGGTAACCATATTATACACACATTGTCAATGAATACCGAAAGTTCAACAATCATTTTATCAAAGCTACTTCATTAATTTATAATTATTCTTCACCAGAAACTCATTTTATGAACCTAATAGCCTTATTTTTTTAGATGTCACTCAGAATAACATTATGCATGTGAGCATGTGTGCATGTGTGTTTGTGTGTGTGCGCATGGGTGTGTGGGTATGTGTGCATGGGTGTGAGCATGTGTGTGTGCGTGTGTGTGCATGGGTGTGTGTTCATGTGTGTGCATATGTGTGTGCATGTGTGTGCATGTTTGTATGCATGGGTGTGCATGGGTGTGTGTATGCATGTGTCTGTGTGTGTCAGTGTGTATTCAGGTGCACATGCACATGTGTGAATATCTCACATGCTCTGCTAAGCCATTGTTTTTTCAGGCTTCAGCCAACTTTTCTTTGTTATTGTTTTGTTTTTCAAGGAAGGGACTCACTCTAGCCCAGGCTGACTTGGAATTCAATATGGATGGCCTCAAACTCACTGAAAACCTCTGCCTCTGCCTCCCAAGTGCTGAGATTAAAGGTGTGTGCCACCATGCCTGGCCCTTTCTTTCTTTCTTTCTTTCTTTCTTTCTTTCTTTCTTTCTTTCTTTCTTTCTTTCTTTCAACTTCATTCAATTTCTTTTTCTTTCTTTCTTCCTTTCTTCCTTCCTTCCTTCCTTCCTTCCTTCCTTCCTTCCTTCCTTCCTTCCTTCCTTTCTTTCTTTCTTTCTTTCTTTCTTTCTTTCTTTCTTTCTTTCTTTCTTTCTTTCTTTCTTTCTTTCTTTCGAAACAGGGTCTTCACTGTCTTAATTTGGCCACACTGCCTTCAAGTGAGCCTCAGGGATCCACTTGTCTCCATTTCCTAGTCCTTGGAATTGCAAGCATATGCCAGCACACCCAGTAGATTTTATGGGAATTAAGGTCAGGTCCTCATGTTTCTGTTTTTGTAGCAAGCCCTGTGTGGACTGGGCTCTCCCCAGACTTATTTGCCATCTTTTATCTTCACTGCTCCTTTTCCCTTCACACAAATATTTGCCCTGATATAAAGCATAGCATTTCATGACTTTCCTTCAGATACTTTCCTCTCAGTGATGAGTTCTGTATATTTCATTCATCAATAATTTTAATCCCTTTTTTCCCTTGAATCTTCCTTCCTCCAACCCATTTCTACTTGTGCCTATAATAAGAGAGATCTGTTTATTTCCCTGGTCAGATTTTTCCTTCCAACTCCATTTCAAAAAGTTTTCCTTTGAGCCTCAGGTCATTTGGATTTTCACATGTGTTTCCTGTGCTCAGTTCCTCCTAGGAAAGCAGTTCGGCTGTCACCGTCTATTGTCACAGGTTTCCATTCCAAGCAGATTCCTAATCATATCTTTCATTATTCTCATTTTCAGCATCCTTACAGTCATTATAATTTAGAAATTCTCTCCCCTGAATGTCTCTAAAATCTGTCCAGTCTTTAATTCCCATGGTAATATTCCTTACTTAGAAAATGATGATTTCCATTTTGATTTCTGAATCAACTTCACAGTTGATATTTCTGGCACCATGTTCACTTTTTCCCAGTCATTTTCCTGCTGAGAACAGAGTGACTTCATGTGAATTTACTGAACAACAAACAAGATTCTCAGCTTTCTCATTAAAGACCAGTTTGATGATTCCCTATTGTCATAAAAATCAAGCTCTTACATCCTTTGCCTACCTCATAGACCCCTTCAATGTAGAGTTCATAGATTTCCTCCTTACAAAAGCCTCTTTCATTTTCCATTACAATATTTCATATTTAATGAATTTCAGAGTTACTTTTGCTTTTGAAATAAAAACTCATAGTGCTGAGAAGAAATGACAGTGGAGTGTTCAGCACTGGGACATCTCTATCACACTTTCTGAGGCTCAGGATCTATTGTGGAAGAGGTGGTGGAAAGATTGTAAGAGCTGAAGGAAGGGAAGGACACAAACCTCCAGACACAAAATGGCCTTCATATGCATGATTTCACAGTGTCTGATACATAATGGGAGGAAAAGAAGATGACACTGAAACAACATAGAGACTAATTGAGAGGGGGAAGAGATATAAAGGAGATATGGAAGCTATCAATCAAAATTTTTAAAAATAAAAATAAATAAATATTAGAAAAAAATTAGAGTTACAACCCAGTGTGTGGATAAGTCTCTGCTTTCCTAGCTATCTGGAATATATTATTCTTCTTCAAGCCCCTGAAAGCCAGCCATAGAAGGCAAAGGC
>PVHP010016377.1:0-36010 GCA_004024765.1 Zapus hudsonius | reverse complement strand
TTATACACTAGGAAAGAAGCCAAGTAGGTTAGAGATTCTGTCCAACCTTATAAACAACTGAACTGTCTTAAGTTGCCAAGTAGGTAATTCTATGCCCTATGAACTTAGCTATCATGCATCCTTATATGTTATTGAAGACTGGTTCTGGCTCAAATCTTCATAAAACTTCAAGATGAGATGAATCCCTTCTCATTGATTTTGTGGCACTCGGAGGAGGATTAGGTCCTACAGGCCTTCTTTTCAGACACCTTAAGGTGTTGCAAGTTTCTAAATCCTCTATGGCATGTAACAGCACTGGTTATGAGAGGAAAAGACAAAAGACAAAAACAGTTTAAAGCCACACCTTAGAAAGTTAGTCAGTCCTGAAACCCTCAGTTATTCCATGCCAAGCACCATGGTTTTCTGCATTACTTTAGAGCCATGGTTACAGAGACAGGAGTTGAGATCTCAATCTATACACACTGATGCACTTGCTCACTAACTAGCAATGCTTAACACTTATGTTGACAGAAGATTTGCCATGTCTGGGAGGAAACACATAAAATTAAATATTCAGTGGTTGTCCACATAAATCTTATGATCATTTGGGGATTTCCTATATACAGACCTCACACTTGGTTTATAACCTGCATTAAAGGCATAAAAAATAGTGGACAAGTTTTTTTTTTTTTTTTAATATTTAAGTGGTTTGTCTTGAAATCAGATGTAGTTAGGGAAAATGACTACTTTACAGTTGATAGAGCTGTTGGGAACAAGGCTGAAATCTCTAACATCTTTATTCTGTTATTATCTCTATTACAAAATAGCTGTTTGACCTTGTTGGGTCAAACCACAACTCTTTCTTTCACCTGAAATTACCATCTATAATGACATAGATTGCACTTCCTGCTTTCTCTCAATTCTAAGTATCTGTGATTAAATGAGTATCTGTGTTACTTCATCAATCAGTACACAGGCTACCTCTTATTATTACAAACTTTTTCTGCCATAGATGACCTGTGCCCCCAAATTTGGACTGATTGTGGGATGAGTTCATTTCCTTCACAGTTTAGGATCATATCTAATATACCTCAGACTTTTCTTAGGAATTTAAATATTAATTGGCATTGCTTAACATTTTAAATTCCTGATCTAAACGTAGCTGGATAAATATCTAACAATTTAGACATCGTCATTTTGAGGAAAAACAGAGATAAGGCATCCCATGAGGAGCTGACCTTCAACTTCAGCCCTCTGCTTATATACCATTTAAAAATTTTCATTAGAATCAAAATGCTAGCAGATAGTGGATTTTCATTTCTATTACCATGTATGAAACCAGAAACCTTTTTAAATTAAAAACAAACAAACAAACAAAAAAAACCTTTGGACTCCTGTTTGTAATTTTGATGATTTTTTTTCTTTTACCTCTCTATGGAAAAAAAAATTCTGTTTCAAGATTAAGAAAAAAATATTTATAGTCACTAATGAGAACTCCCACACAGGAATGATAAGGAACCCTATTCATTCAGTCCAGGGCCCAGGCTGTGTCCTCTGAATTCTGAGTTTGATATTCTAAGCTGAAGCTAGTGGTAATTTAAACAAAGTGTTGCAAATGATCTCAGCCATGCTAATACAAATGAGTTTAATTGAAACATTTGGTTATAGGGCAAAAGCAAATCAAATGTTGTGAGATGTTTCAATTATGCTCATTGGTTTCTTGAAATATTTCACATGTGATAACTTCCTCCTTGGTTCCATTTGCTTCTCTGAGCTCCTAGGAAAACTAATTCATATCAAATTCCTTTGCTATCATAAGGGGTAATTAAATCTTACTGTGGTATGTAGATGGCACACACAGTTTTAGTACAGAAGGGATGAACTGAGTTTTTCATTCAGTCAGTGGCCCAAATTTATTTCCCTGGCAGTGGTGTTCAAATACAATTATTTTTCTTTTCTGGTCAGTGATGTGCTATATATACCATGGTGATGCCATAGGATAATAATGAGACTGAAAATTTCCTATTATCTAAAAATTTTCCGGTATGTTCTTTATGTTTAGATATGTTTTGATATATAAGTGTCATGTACTACCACTGTTTAAAGCATTAAGTATAGAAACATGCCACATTGGTTTGTGACCTAGGGACACAAGGCTATACCTTATACCCTAGGTATACATTAGGCTATGCTCTCTAGTCTTATGTAAACTCACTCTTAGGGTGATAAAGAGTTGAAATCTACTAAGGACTCACAGCTCAAAACACTGTAAGGTGACACACAACTCTATATTTGTTGATTTCTAAAAGAAAACAGAAGCCTTTGTAGTGAAAGTACTTCTGTGGTTACATAGCAGGTTCCATAAGACACATCCTGAGAGAGCGGGTTGCTTTATAGACAAAGGGATTAACACCTGAAACTTTAGTCCTTAAAGCTATTTAAGTCCTTGTGGTATGTTTTACATCACTATCCACAGTAAATACTTTTGAATAATAAACATTAAAACTTCCTTAGATCTCATGTTTAGTGCTCTTATCTCAATGATTCAATAACAATAATGAATTAGAAAACACTTGAGAGTTTCGGAGATGAACCAGCAAACCACCATGAACAATAAACTAAGAGATAAACCACACATGCGTGAACAACACAGGTATAATTTTAAATTTTCAAACCTTTTCATTTTCAAGATTAAATACCTACATTATATATTCCAAGTTATCATAACAAGTGGATTTTTTTTCATTTAGGAAATTATTTTCAATAGGCCAAAGCTAGGTTTCAAAGTGAGGTTAAATGGACATTTTAAATAAGGATTTTTAAATGTATTGATCCTTATTTGTGCTCTCTGAACAATACATTCATGTGTATTCAGTTAAAATAGGTAATAGAGAGCTGAGCAGATGGCTTACTGATTAAGGTACTTGTATGCAAAGCCTAATGATTTGATTTTGATTCCTCAGTACTCATGTAAAGCCAGATGCACAAAGTGAAGCATGCTTCTGAAGTTCATTTTCAGTGGCTACAGGCTCTGGCACACTCATATTCTCTCTCTCTCTCTCTCTCTCTCTCTCTCTCTCTCTCTCTCTCTCTCTCTCTCTCTCCTTATAGATAAAGTATTTTTAAAAATAAGTAATATTGGCTAGTTTCCTTCTCCTCCCACAATATATGTGGCTTAAATGTTCTTAGATTGGTAGTAGCTATTAAAGAAAATAGACAAAAAGAAAATGAAAAAAGTAGTTGTCTTATATTTTAAGCTGTATGTAAGATAAAGACTACTTAATATAACAGAACTTTACAGAAATTTGAATATAATAATGTCATTTTAAATAATAAAACAAAAATGATGTCTCTAAAATTATAATGTTCAATCTTTTGGAGATTGTAATTCATCTCTATATTCACCAGGCCATAGCTGTTGAGTTAATGTGCATTACAAATAAAATTCCTCTTGGGTAAAGTTTTGAAGAGTAGGAAACTAACATTTCAAGATACTCAAGTACAGTGAATTTAAATCAGTTTAAAATAAACAATTTTGTTAGGTTACAGGAAACTAATGGTTAACAGAGATGACAGCAATGTAGAAATGGTTTTTTGAGAAAAGACACATAAATGGAGAGTGGATATACAGATGAAAGCCAACACCACAAAAAATGTAAGTTCTATACGTCTAAAACCCACTTTTGTCTTGGTTACAACTGTATATTAATGACCTTAAAGAGGTCTTGAATCACACAGCTCCTGAATAAACATCTGAAGAATCTAATCCCAATAAGGAGAGATAGATAAAAGAAGGTGGGTACTGTGATGCTTAGTTTTAGTTGTTAACTTGATCTTTTTAATTATCGTGGGTGGGTCTCTGAGGTTGTTTACAGGAAGGCAGCCTCTCAGTAGGGAGCAGGATGTAAAGTTGCTCAGGAGAGCTAGAAATTAACATAGCTTCTTATATGAGCAGTGAAGAAAGGAAATTCCAGGGACTAGGGAAGCCATTAAATCTGGGATAGAGTTGCAAGACTACACCCTAAGCCTATATAAAGTGGGAAGATTTCTCTCCTTTAGCCCCCTTCCTGTTTGCTGTTCCGTGTGTGGTGTTGGCGATGAGTTTTTCTCTCTCTGCTTGGACCTGTGAAAGGGGGACAACCTCTTTCACCATTATGGCATTTTCCCTGGATCTATAGCTTCAATAAATCCTTTACTCCCATAAACTGTGCCTGGTTTGGAGATTCATCCCAGTGGCATGTGGTGTGTGGCTGACTTTGGACAGGTACCTAAGCAAGAGTGAAATTGATCAGGGCAATCATTCAATCTTCACTCTGTTCAACCTATAGCATATCTGGGACAGATAGTACTATGATGTGAGTTCCACTGGACTTGGGCAGCCCTGGGCCATGGCCTTGCTGATTGTAGTCCTTATAGCATCTCTCTCCGGATAGTTTTTGAAAGATGATCCCTGTTGCTTGCATTGCCTGTATCCTCCATCATGGCTCAACCTTTTCATGTTCATGTTCATGAACAAAGGGAAACTAAGCTTGCCATCCATTAACTGCCTCGTGGGTCTTTCTCTGGAATCCAAGTGAAAACCTCTATAATCAGCACCTCTTATAGGCTGCATACCTACAAAACTAGAAACATAGGAATGGTACCAAATTCTGCTACCATTTCAAGCAGTCCTTGGATCAGAGCTACAGCAGCATCTGAGGGAGAGCCTGTGTAGTTAAGCCTGGAAAAAATGCTTTGCTAGGCAGTCTTTTTTTAAGAGGACAGCAGAGGCTCTCTCTTTCCCATTAAAGTTTATTTTTTTAATGATTTTTTTTTTTAGTTTTTATACTCTGGAGGCTGTAATGAAGATGGGGGGGTCTCATTCCATTCCTGAAATGAACTTAAGATCCCCTTTTCAGTGCAAATTGTTTGGCTTAGTTTTAATATCACTAATTTATCAAGAAGACTTTTTCGTTTGTATTTTGAAGCAAAATTTTCAATTGGGAAGTTAGTGCCCAATTAATATTGTAAACTGGGCTAAAAATGAGCAACTGTAATGTCACAACATATATACTGTGTGTCATGAAATTCCCCTGATGGAATTCATTGCTTTACACTTCTGCCTTTCTCAACTTTTTAGGACATGGGAAAATGTTAAAAAATTATTTGCAGAATGGATGGCCTATACTGTAATTCTCCATATAATCCTTGTTCCCATCTGAAAGCTCATGAGAACATCACTGAATCTCTGCTTTCTTACAGCATTCTGGTCAACTGAGTTCCTGCCATAATGACACTCTGCTTATAGCATGTAAGAATAAGCTTCCTCCAAACTTTCAAATTCCTCCTCCCAGCCACTTGCAAAAGGCCTACAGATCACATGTTTAATCACATTGGTGATTTATTTAAAGAAAGAAGTAGGGCATCTTTGGCACTACTTTTTTTCTTTATTAATTTTTACCACTGTAACCAAAACACCAACCAAAAAAACACTTAAGGGAGGAAAGATTAATTGTGCCTATCTTCTCAGAGGGCTTCAGCTTATTGTGGTGGGAAAATGTGATGGATAGCTCAGCTTGCAGTAGCAGGGACATGAAACAGGTTCACATCAAAATGGACCATGAAATGGAAAGAGGACAGGAGCAATGGCCTGGGTACTACTTTCAACTATATGCCTCTACCTCATAGACCGCTCCTCCTAAAGTTTCCAGAACTTTTCAAAATAGTGTCAGAAACTTAGAACCGTGTGTTCAAACATGAGTTTGACTGAGACATTTAAGGTGCAAGCTACAACACCTGCATATTGAGGCACTATCAACAACAGCCAAGACATGGAATCAGCCTCTGTGTTTATCAACAGATAAATAAATAAATAAATAAATAAATAAATAAATAAATAAATAAATGTCTAAAATACACAATGGAGCATGAATCAGCCGAAAAGAAGAATGAGTTCATGTCACTTGAAGGTCAATGGGCAGGACTGGAGGTCATCATGCAAAGTTCAATATGCTAGGTATGACAAGCCCTGTATGCATTCTTTCATGTGTAGAACCTAGAAAAAATTAGAATTAAAAATTTAATAATGGTGACAGGAAAGAAGGAAGAGCTTAGAGATGGGAAAGAGAACCATGATAGGGCAGAAGGGACAAAGACACAGTAAAGGAGGGTGATATGATCAAAGTAAGTTATACAAATTATTAAATGCCCATAACAAAACCATTCAGAAGCTAATATGCAATAGAATTAATAAAATAGAGTTTCAAATAAACATCAAGGTGACTTTTTCATTTTGTATATTACCAATGTAACAGTTGAGATATATTTAAATATTGGAATATTTTTTAAAAATTTATATGGATTTATTTCCATGTGTGAATCTGGTAATGTTAATCTGGCATGTATAGTTTTTAAAGCAATTTTTAATATTTATTTGTGTATTAGAACCAATGACTTAGTTCAACTTCATTTAGACAGGCAAGAAAATTCAAAATCAGTGACACATCGACCTGATTTCCCAATTTTATAAAACTAGTTACCTTCATGGGTCTGTTTATGTTTATTTGTTTGAGACTGAGTAAATATGTTAACTTAGGCTGACTTCAGACTGATTACCCTCAAGGGATTATAAATGCTTACTTTCTACCTGACTGCATGTCTTCTTAATGCTATACAAGTAATAGATTTCTATTTATGCATTGACTATAAAATATGCATTCAAACATAAAATTCTGTGTGTTTTTCTAAGTTATATTTGGGGAGTGAAGCTATGTTTGAAAAAGGACAAACATAATAGGGCTTTTATCAAATGCACATAGTCACAATGCCATGTAAAAAACTCCTGTTAATGCACTGCAGTCTTGACCGCCTACGCTGCATTGCAAGTGTTCCTTCCAGAATTGTACTCATGATAGCATTTCAGGATGTGACCTCTGCATAAAATAGAAATTCCATCTTCAGACTGAAACATTTCCTTTGGACAAACACTGATGCATGAAATGTCAGTGTGCTGACTGATACCTAGTATAGTCCATTGAAATGCTGAAAAGAGAGAATGGGTGGAAATCGCCTACATAGAGGTGTTTATAATGCACTTGAAGGAGGAAACATCTCTCTGTATCATCCAAGGGACTTTTAACTCTTGTTAGAAATCAAAAATGAAGGGATGGAGGAAGACAAGAAAGGAAGTAATAGTGGGAACAAGGGAAGAAGGGAAGACATAGGACTTATTGTATGTATGTCCAACTCTAAATTTCCTTCCTCACGGTTAGATTTGGATGTACCAAGCTGACTTCCTTTTATCCTCTGAATTCATGAGTCAATTTTTATTACCCCTGCCCCTACATATCAATGCATCATTTTTTAAAGAGACATCAGATTTTAAATTCCTAAGTTGGTGATTTTCCATATTTTTACACAAATGATCCTTTCAGAAAAGATGCCAAATTAGTTTCATCTGGAAAGAAGGTTCCTGGATCTCCTGAGCTGGATGATGCAGCTACTGAGTGTGCCATGCTAAGCTCCTGACCTCAATGAATCTGTCATTCCAAAACCATTCCCATTTTACTCTTATGTATCACCACATTTTTAAAAATAAAAATATGAGATAATAATACAGAGATGGCTTGGTGGTTGGAGGTGCTTGTTTGCAGACTCTGATGGTCTGTGTTTATTTCTCAGGTATCCATATAATACCAGATAAACAAAGTGCAACATGTGTCCAGAGTTAGTTTACAGTGGTAGGAGGCACTGGCAACAAATGCTCATTCTCTCCTCTCTCTCTCTCTCTCTCTCTCTCTCTCTCTCTCTCTCTCTCTCTCTCTCTCTCTCTCTCTCTCTCTCTCTCTCTCTGTATCTCTCAAATAAATAAATAAACACAAATAAAAATAATAGCAGTATAGTCATTATAAGAGCAGAGAGAATGTGAATTTTACTCACATCTATAAATTTGGAGAGATCACACTCTTCTGTACAATAGGATTATATATGAAACATGAAGTGAAATTGTAAATAATGATTCAGGTATATTTGATAAGAAACTGTGACTTCCTAAGCATAAGCATTAACACAGTGATATATATATATATGTATATAACATATAGTTATATATACTGTTATCACATATTCAAATTATCTTTCAAGTTCATTTCAATTCTTTTCCATGGTGTATGAACTGGACTTAGAGTGATGACCATTATTTGCATTGTTTGGCAATTAAATATGCATGGTCTTGGGCTGGAGATATGGCTTAGCCATAAAGACACTTGCCAACAAAGCCTAAAACCTGAGCTTATTCCTCAGTGCTCATTTAAAGCCAGAGGCAGAAAGTGGCATGTGCATCTGCAGTTCCTTTGCAGTGGCTGGAGATCGTGGTGCATTCATTATCTCCCCGGTCTCTCTCTCTCTCTCTCTCTCTCTGTCTCTCTCTCTCTCTCTGTCTCTCTCTCTGTCTCTCTCTCTCTCTCTCTCTTTCCATGTGTGTTTCTCTGTGTGTTCATCTCTCTCTGCTTGAAAATAAATAAAAATATTTATTTATAGTCATTTGGTATCCCTCTGTTATTTATTTATTTATTATTGTTATTTATTTATCCTATGATATTAGTCTTTTATCTCTGTTTTCCGTAATCCAGAAGTCATGTATTGTATTCTCCCATACAGACATTTCTGTTGATACTCCTGCAATGGAGGGGATGTCTTATTTTCCAATTGACAGCCATTGGTCACTAGTAGGGATTGCACACTTGATAAATGGCTAAAGTCATTAAATAACTTAATATTTTTAAATATTTATTACTTGTTTGCAAGTAGAGAGAGATAGAAGAGAGGGAGGGAGGGAGAGAGAGAGAGAGAGAGAGAGAGAGAGAGAGAGAGAGAGAGAGAGAGAGAGAGAGAGAGAACAGACCAGGGTCTCCAGCTGTTGCAAACTCCAGATGCCTGTGCCCCTTTGTGCATCTGGCTTTACATGGGTACTGGAGAACCCAGATAGACAGGGTTTGCAGGCAAGCAGCTTATCTGCTGAGCCCTCTCTCCGGCCCCATGTATTTTTACTTTATTTTAAATAATTTAAGTTTGAAGAGGTTCACGGGCCTAATAGCTATCATATTAGGTTTAGGAAAACTGACATTATCTCCTAGATATGATAAGTGTTTATTTTTCCTCCTTTGCCTTCAAAGATAAGAACACTCTCACACATTTATTTCTCTACCCCCTTACTTTATTAATTAATTAATTTATTTATTTATTTATGATTTATTTATTTATTGTTTTTTTTTTTTTTTGAGGTAAGATCTCACTCTAGACCAGGCTGGCCTGGAATTCACTATGTAGTCTCTGGGTGGCCTTGAACTCAGGGCAATTCTCCTACCTCTTTTCCTGAGTTCTGGCACTAAATGTGTGTCTCACCTCACCTGGCTCTTATTTTTTGGGGGGGGGATTCTACCCCTCTATCCTCTAATTTTAAGACTGTCTCTATTTGTTCATGTTAATTCATTACCTCTCTTGAAATTTGCTTGGCTGTCAAGTCACTTAGCAAGTTAGTAGCAAGAAGTCTTTTTCAGGAATATTCTACAATATTCAAATCTAAATTTTTTCACTAGATAGATGAACAGAGGAGAATTTTTTTCCTTCTCTTTTTCCTTATATTCCTGAATTTTCCTTTGTTTTGTTACTTTGTAAAGCTATATGAATTCCCCCTCATTCAAAAGGTTTTGTGGGAAAGAAATACAGAGCAGCACCAGAAACATTACCATACAGAGTAGTTTTTAATGAGTATATTAATCCAGAATATCTGGGAGATACTTAGCATAAGAATGATAGCCATATTATTATTATTACTACACTAGTTGACCATTAAAAAATACACACATATCAGAGCAATTATAAAATGAGTAGAGAGACACAGCAAGAGAGGATAAATTAAATTTAGAAGTTATTTTAATGTTCTAAAATTAAAAGAAAGGCAATGATGTATATGTTGGCACAGAAAAATCTTAAAGTATGTATATAGAAATGTAAATATTAATTCTGTCTACATGGTAGCATTACTAATAGTTCTTACAACATGTTCACAAATTTCATGTGAACTAGATTATCAAAACTGAATATATTTTGCATGTGTAATGTAAACACTCATAAAAAATAAAAATTCATGTGTGGTTTCATAGACTACTTTTTTAAAAGTTTTGTCCCAGTATCTGTTCTACAAAGTCTGTGAATCTTGAATAGTTTTGGTCAATTTTCATAAATACAATTTTACTTTCTTTATGTTATATACCACAATTTTTAATCATTTGCCCATTTGCTATCTTTCATCTCACAGTCATACCCATTTGTTTTATCAACAAGGACAATAAAAGGAGCACTAGAGACCATGTGAAATTTGCTTCAGTAAATGGAACATAAGATAAATTCAAGGGATTGGGGATTTTTGAGTTCTGCTAACATCCATGAAATTAGAAAATTTACCAGATATTTAACTACATCAATATGTGCATAATGTCTACCAAGGACCTTTCATGGGCCAGGAATCAGTACCATGACAGTAAGTGTAGAAGTCAGTTTGCTTCATGGCTTGACCTACTGAAAGACATTTCTTTCATCTCAACATTAACTTTCTTCTATCACTTGAAGGGTTAGGATGCTATCAGATATCCTCTTTAGCATACAATTGTGGGTTGAAACATTATTTCTATCTTTATAATAGGTAATACAAGACCCACCTTAAAACAAACTAGAACAGAAAGGTTTTGGGATTGAAAAAACAGGAGGGGAGAGGAATGTAACAATTATTTCAGTAGTACTATACGCTTATGAGAGCCTATTTCAAAGAATGTATGCAATAATGACAGTGCTATTCTCTAGTAATACCTTCACACCCATTGTTATTACATTTTGTTGAATGGCTAACCATTGATGAGTTTGAAAACCAACCAAACAAAAAAAAATAGATGCTATGTGTTATGTGGCTAGGAAAACTGCTAATGATATCTAGGAATGACACTATGTACTATATATTACTAGAATGCAACTGTCCCTGTATCCAGAACGCAGGTGACCTGATTCTGTTACATAGGCAGACATCTGAAACTGTTCACTCTTTTGTTCATATACTTACCTTGAATTTCCAGGTTTATTGATGGCTCCCTCACAGATCATCAAATGAGTTTCTCCTTGATAAGAATATCAGTAACAGAGACAGGTGGTCTGTGCTTCAGTGTCAAGAGTTCATGGTCTTAAACACATGTCTCAAGAGATCATGATAATTGTCTGAGATGTAAGATGTTTGACAAGGTAGGGAATACACACACAAGAAACCTAACACATGCTGGTAATCTAATTCTCTTAGATAAAAAAAAAAGAAACTGTAAGTACATAATCATGAAATTTAGAAATAAATAGAATGAAGATCATTTCATTGATTGTCCACAGTTAACTAGTGGTACTTTTGTGAAGCATTGAAAGGATGGAAATTTGGCCCTCTCTATAGCGTGTGAGAAGTTGAAGCCTTGTGAATAAATCGGGGATTTTGTTGGAGTCTTTGCTTTGCAAAGGAATAATAGACATAGCTTTTAAGGATTACTGCATAAATAGAATTAAAAGAAAATATTTTTCTCTATGCTACATGCTACTATCTTCTTAGATACCCCTTAAGACAATGTTCAGTTAAGATGTACATATATTTTCAATGCACTTAGAGTTGATTTGTTATCTTCTGTTTATCTTCGTTTGCTAAGACTGAGTAATCTTATAGAGGAGAAAAAGAAGACAGCTTTGTTCAGATAAATATTGGTGAAGTGGAACGATGAAGTAGAAGTTGGCTGTACTAACTTGGAAATTTAATATGCAAAACTTATAAAAATTTCCTTCGTATTGCCCTCCAAACAGTAATGATTTCTGATCTGAAATGATATGCAATCGATTCAGAAAACTGATTTTATTATTACCATCTGTTCCTGGAGACAGATCCTTTGCCCGAAATTGAATAACCTAAAACCATTCCAAACCAGCCTGGAGCATAAAGGGGCCAAAACATTTTTTTTTATTATCATTAGTTTTAATGCATGGAATCAAATAATATGCAAGAATGCTAATTAAGAACACTTAATTTCAAGGCAAAGAACATCTTTCTGAATTGGCCCTCTAAGTGCAGGAAAGAAGTATTGGAATGAAAGCACTTCAAGCACCTGGAGCTACTTACTCAACTGGCTTAGAGAATCTCAAACAGCACAGTTTCCTTCTCAACCAACTACACTAATACTTTGGGAGTCCTTTAGTTGGATCATTGGAGAAGTATCTGCATATTTTTGGAAGTTATTTTTCCATAGTTAATTTTCTATGTTTTGCTCTTCTTTACTTTTCAACAAATGACTTTTCCACCTGGAAAAGCCTCAAAGGCTATTCTCCAAACTTTTGTGTTTGAAAGCCAAAACACAGTAGGAAAATCCGCAGAGTGTTATGGACTTACGTTCAAATTTGGCCTAAGTATTAACTGTCAGTCTAATTATTTTTCTTCTTAATTATGGAACTGAGGTGTGTTGCTTAATTCACATGGGAGAATTAGTACAGATAGCTTTAAATCTCCTCTCACTATGACAGAGGCTCAGCGATTTGAACTTGGAAGGAGAAGCCACGGAACTTGAATTCTGGCTTGCCTACTCACAACCTTCAGGTACCTTCTTTCATAAGACTCATGCGGGTCCCTCTATTGTCTAATGTCTTTTTATAGTCATCTTAGCTACAAAAAAGTCCTGTTCATTTTCGAAGTTACTTTCGTTTTATTGACTCCAGTGAGCAACTATTTTCTCTGATTTAAAAAATAAAATTAAAGAACAGTGTTAAGAGCCAATAATAAAACATCGAAAAGTTGTAGTTTGCTTTATTAAACCTATGTTCAGTTTACAAATTATTGTAATTCAGATTTAGCCAAATGTATGTAACTGGGGGAAAGGCAGAGTTCAGAAAGTCCTAAAAAGAGAGGGGAAGGATATCTCACAATGTGCGAAGGGAGAATTCCATGAAGGATTTACATCGTGATCAGTATCAGTATAGTAAAGATGGGGAAAAGAGTGTTTGCTGGCAGTTTAGTGATCTAAGAATTAATGTACATGCCTCCAGAGCTCATTGGATGAAGATACAACTCTTGCATCTGAACATTAACAAAGCCACAATCAGGACCCCAGTTTTCCTACTGACTTAACTCTCCTGTTAATTGGTTAACAGATTTTTTTTCTGTGCCCATACAAAATTGCCTCATAGGAAAGAAGGGCAGAAGGTAGTTTAAGTGTAGGAGTTGTGACATTTTGGAGTCACTAAGAAGGTTTTGCTTTAGATGTAAATAATATTTCTTTGCTGGTATTGATATACTTGGAATTGTAAGATCAACTGTGGTAAGGATCAGGAGGGTCTTTAGAAGTATCTACACTTGGGATAAAAATCACAGTTCTCATTTCCTTACTAGGGAAATATTCAAAATTTCTTTATTTTACTATTCTCTTATAAAAATGAAAATAACAACACCTACCTCAAAAAAGTATAAGCATACACGGAAGAACATGTATAAATAAGTACTCACCACCAGAAAGATTGACTGGCAATTCCCAACAATTCAATAATATATTCACTAATATTGCAACTTAATTATTTACTTGATCTTAGCGAAATGATTGAGAAGTCATTATCCTAGTTATTAGTAACTAAATATACTTCTAATTTTAAAGGAAAACATCAGGATGAAAGACACTAATGTATGATGCACTGAGACACAATTTACCTGGCAAATACAATGGGAGTTGCTTTTGTTGTTTGCACTATTTAAGATGCAAAAGAAAAAGAATTTAAGAAGGCCTCCTTTAATCCTTACACCAAGAAAAATACATTGTAGATAAGCTCTATTTGTCATAAGTTTTGGAGAAAGTCTATATACAATAGAACCTAGGAGAAGTGGGATAGAAATTTAAAAAGAAAAAAAAGAGACTAAAGGAAACTACTTAATCTCCAAAAGCAGCCTCAAATGGAGAAAAGCAGAAAATAAAAAACTGGCACAGATAAGAAACTAACAATTTTATCAGTGCTAAAAAATGGCCTGTGAATTACAGTAACAACTATTCATCTAAATTTCTAGGACTTTTTCCAAGCTACTCTAAAATGAATAAAAATTTTACTTATTACCCTTTCTCTACAAGCAATTAATAATGATAAATAATGTGTTACTGTTTTGAATCTCAGAATGTATAACTTAAAGTGGATTCTCCAAAACTACTGACTGTTGTAATGTAGAAAATATTAAGTTTAGCATAGTACTCCATTTGCTTTAGCTTTGTTTTAATCAGATGGATTTCAGTGTGAAAATGATCTCTGAGATGCTGCTGTGGGGATTTCATACAAGGACTCTATGGTGTTACTTTGTAGTAGACCTTGGGCTGTTATGTATTAAGGGTGAAGTCACTAAAGCCTACACAGGTAGAGAGAGTGCTTTGACAAAAAAAGGGAATGTAACAAGTAAGTAACTTAAATTTAAACCAAATACAAAGCTGAGCATAGCCAGGAACTTTACCAGAATTATGAAGACAAACAGCTTTCATGAAAGTGAGAACCACACCAATGCTAAAATATTTCTGAATATGGGTGGTGGGCATTGCAGATTAACTGGAAATATTAGCTTCTCTGCATGGCTCTGAGTAGAATTAGAAGATGCATAGATTTTTCTCCACAAACTTGGAAAATGTTTCACTAATTTCTGATTGTTATTTTGCCCCCATGGTTTTGTCTATTATTAGGTTTCCTGGCAAATCAGATTCTTTCCTTTGCAGTGGCTATAATCATACAAATTACAGGTTTCATTTAGACTCACCTCACCTTTCCCAGTGGGATGCAGCCTTCCATCATTTTCAGCAGACAAAAATAAGATTTGCCAATATGAATGGAGAATCAAGGGTATTCAATTATGCAGCTGAACTCTGCTATTCATGGACATATGAGGACCTGGTACCTTGCCCAAATTTTTATCTTGATGAGAAAAAATTCACTATGAATGTTTGATTTCTAGATTTCCTTTGGGTAATCTGCAAGCTGATCATTTTCAACACCTGTTATAAACCTTTTATCAGAAACTGTACCTTTGCCTCCCCAGGCTATTAATCTTCATGAAACCATAGAATTTCTGAACAGTATTTTAACTTACAAAGAGATTATGGCCTTCATAAGAAATTTCTTTCCAGTTTATTTTGACACTTTGCTTTTAACACTTCACTAACAATATCTCCACAAGAATTGTAAGAAAGCACGAGAGTGATTTGTTAGCAGTAAATTATTATGGGAAACTTCATCTGAGCAGCTATGGGCCATAGACCTCTAAATGTTGGAAGAACTCAGAGGTCAGAGGTACAAGGAGCAATGTACTTCCCAATATATGGCCAGATAGGCCATGTCAGCCTGTCCATACAGGTGAAGAACTTGATAAAATAACTTTCTCAGTTCATATAATTAAGACACATCCCACACATTGTTCCCTCCAAAAATTTTCCACCTGCCTTCCTACTGTCCAGCTGAAAGTATGCTTTTCTAACAACGACATCAGAAATAATAAATGCAAAAGAAGAATTGATGTTTCAGTACTTACAGTGAACTCTATCATAACCTTATTTCACCTATCCACTTATTTATCCCTCAGTGTATTATATAAAAGCACTATCATTTGTGCTGGGACTGGAGAGATGGCTTATTGGTTACAGGAGCTTGCTTGCCAAGCTGATTTCCCAGGTTGGATTCCCAGGTACCCTCTTAAAGCTAGATGCACAAAGTGACACATGTGTCTGAAGTCCATTTTCAGTGGCAGAAGGCTCTGGATTGCCCAAGCCCCCCCTCTCTCTCTTTCTCTCTCTCTATCTCTTTCTTCTCTCCCTCTCTCTTTCTCTCTCTCTGTCTCAAATAAATAAAATAATTTAAGATATTGCTATCATTTTTATCATTTTGAAGATGAGGAAACTGGTGTTGGGAATTTGTATCCCCCATGATTAAAAGTTCATTTTTAAGTGACTGAATTTAAAACTCAAACACAAAGAATTTAAGTCCAAAATCAGATTTTTCTCCTTCTCACACCTATGCAACATTATATATATTTTAGGAGTATAACTTTCTACTATTTGTCTTTACATTTATTAGATCTTCAAAATAACTCTCATATCATGTCATTAATATGTTTGTTGAAACAATGAACAGATTAGTAATTGAAAAATCCAAAGTTCTGATCAATTCTGTCATGCTATTATTTCCACATTACATATACTCATAATATATGCAAAACTACATGTTCTAAACAATAAGTCTACTCAAATGTTAGGCATTTACAAAAGAAGTGAAAAGATTCTCATGAAAGGATGCTCTTGAATTTCAATAAATAGTTGAAACTTTCCCTTTCTAAGGAAGTTCAATTCTCAGTAGTGCTTTAGGGGACAGAGGAGTTTGTATTTCATATACAGGAGTATAGATAAAAAGCAAATAATATTTAGAAAAATACAGGGATGAAAATAAGAATATTATGGAAAAATGAAAAATATGACTTACTTTTCCTTATGTCTTCCTACTCGTTTTATTAAATATATGTGCTCTAGAATAAATGGCCACAAAAGTTCTTTAAATACCCTAAAGAATTAAACCTTTAAAGGTAGATAGAGTTAAGCCAAGCCGCAATCTAAAACAAAAGCACTGAATTCATTTAGCTTCTCAGAATGTGGACAAAGTGAGAGCTTCACTGTAGTCTTTGGTGAAGTTATCATAGCCTGAGGTTATGATAATTTATCATTTCACCAAAGACTACAATTAATATTTCAAGACTAAATTAGATCTCACCTAAGATGGAACACAAGACCCTGAGGAAAATATCGTCAGGATGCTTCTCTGTCACTGTCAGTGAGGAGCACAAATTATAACTCATGTTTAGTTAACACTCAATGATGGAGAATCAATAAATAGTGAAAACTCTTATAGACAACATGCAGTTTGGATTCTATTTCAGGAATGGCATAGCTCATAAGAATTCAGGAACTCACGGAGGTCTTGTCAGATTCATAGGCTTTTCTGAACCAAAAAAGCAAGCAGAGATCCTGACATCAAAAAGAAAATCATGTAAAAGAATAGCATTTAAGGTCAAAGGAACAATATGTATTTGCTAAGAAATCTAGTTCCATGATTTCTACATAGTTATAAGAGGTTTCTACATCTTCTTGAAAATATGAAAAAAGTATACAGTGGTTGATGGTTTATAAGAACAAACTGGTTCAGTTAGAAAGGATCATTTTTCTCCAAATTTGTACGCTTTCTATTTTAAGACAAAATAATATGTTTTTAGTGAAAGGTATTATAATGGATATTATTTTTTTATTAATTTTTGGATGTAGAAATGGCTCAGTGGTTAAAGTCCCTTGCTTGGAATCCTGATAACCTGGTCTCAATTTCCCAGTACCCCCGTGAAGGCAACTGCAATCAGAGGCACAATCATCTGGATTTCTTTTGTAGCAACAATAGGCCCTGGCATGCCCATTCTCTCTCTCTCTCTCTCTCTCTCTCTCTCTCTCTCTCTCTCTCTCTTAAATAAATACCTATTTTTTATTAATTTAATTAAAGGGACACCACAGACCCTAAACAAAACTAATAATATAGGATCACAATGAAATTTAAATATATAGACTATGGTCTGTTTGGGAAAACTAAATAGTAGGTCAGTGGTTAGAAAATTCTGGGGAAGATGATGTATTCAAGTTATCCAGCATCATGATTGCCAAGTGGAAGAATTTAAATTTATTTTATAAGTCAGAGGGAACCATTAAAATTTTGAGTTAGAGAATGACATAATTAGACGTGTGCTTTAGGGAGATTCTTTTGGCAGCAGGGACAATTGGGCAGGAGACTGAGAGATGGGAGACCACTTACATGACGATTGCTGTTGTCCCGGTGATGGGTAAGGAAGTCCTAAAATAGGTGTGGACATGAAAGTTTGGGAGGCACCTGTGGAGTCAAAGTTGATTGGGACAGAGAACTGGTAAGAGCGCAGAGTCAAAGATGACTCCATTGCTTAGTGTTTGATAAAAAGACGGATGTGGGTGCATCAGCAGAGGAACCTAGTAAGGGTGATTACTAAATGCACAAAGTATGTGGGAATTGTAAATTGACTAGGTCAATGCAGTGACTCTCCAGGGGCCTCTATACTCTACTGCTTAGTACGAATCCTCTCCAAGGCACTTGGGAAAAGAAATCTACAGAACTGTATCTCCTCAGGGTAAGTTTAAGTTCTTTTGCCAATTAAAGTAACAGATCCAGCAAGTGTTACTGCTCTGTAATTAATAAATTTCCCAGCGGATAACTGGATCAGAAAAAAATGATACTCAGGAATTCATAGTTTTAAGGGACAGTCATGGCTTTCCTCATTCCCATGAGAAACCTGCATGCTTTGTGTCCACACTTGCCAGATCTGGAAAACCACAAGTGTGTGACATTGTCAAATCACCACTCCAACTACCCCAGTTGCCAACACCTATGATCGTGGATCATAAATAATTCTAAGAATTCTAAACTTCAAGAATGTTATGAATTATGAGCTTTTAATCAGAAGACATGTGGATCAATAGAAGCTGAAGGTTTCCAGCTAAGCACATTCCATAATGACTGCTTAGGACTGAATAAATCAATTTAATATCACACTTCAGAAAAGTTTTCAAAATGTATTTTCTCCCAGATTTATTAGAGTAATGGTGTGTTGGTTCATGGTTCCATCCCATCTCCTTTTTAATATAACCTTTTAGGGAAATTTAATTTTGACTTCAAAAGGAGTTACATAAAACATCAATTCTCTATAACCAGATTTGACACATTTATGTTTCATAGTTTTTTTCTTCCCAGAGGAGATGAATCCATCATTCAGTTACTTCTCAATTTGTCTTATATTTTCAGTGAGCCAGCAACTTAAATTTATCAGGTTTCTTTAGCAATTAGATAATAAATAGGTATTTAAATATCCTTTACTTACAATCTAATAGTCAAGGTAATGAGGCTGAAACAGACCACGTGACACATGCTAAGAAGATAAATTTTCTCAAATTCAATAAACCTTAGGTGGAACGATTAAAAAATGCATACTTGATGATTGCCTAAACAGCTGAGAAACCTGTGAATATTTGAACATTTCAATGCTCTATGTCAGCTACAGTGAAAAAAATTTAAGTTATTTTTATTATAAGAAACAAATTAAAGACAAACACATGCCATACTTATATGTCAATACTTGGATTTGGGGGTCTATGTGTAGTATGCCCACTGAAGAAGACACCCACTGGCTGGGGACAGAGAGGAGGTTAATAGGGGTAACATTAGAAGACATGCTCATATAATCTAAGTATTGACAATCAAGACATTTAATTTTTTTAAAGTCACTGGTTTTCTAAAGACTTGCTTTCAGTACAAAGAAGAGGGATGTTTAACAACTCACCACTGCAAATTCTTCCAAGATTTGACAACAATTGATGCTGTTGAGAGTGAAGAGTCTTAAGCTAATGTTGTCTAGCTCATCAAGGCTTTCTTAGTGTCCTTGTCACCTGGGTATTGTTTTCTTGAGTTTAAAAGCCCACATGCATTCTATTGCCTGTTCCATAAGAAAATGACAGTGGGATGGATGAAGGTCATAGTCAGTCACATGCCGCTAGGATGAATCTTCAAACCCGGCACAGTTTTGGGGAGGAAAGGATTTATTGAAACTACAGATTGAGGGGAAGTTCTGTAAGAGCAAAAGAGGCTGGCCCTCTTTCATAGGTCCTAGCAGAGAGAAAAACCCATTACCTACACCACACATACAGAACAGCAAACAGGCAGGAGGGCAAAGAGAATTTATTCTTTATATAGGCTTAGGGTGGGGTCTTCCAACCCTATCCCAGACTTAAGGGCTTTCAGAGACTCTGGAATTTCCTTCCTGCATGGCCCACACAGGAAAGGATGTGTGATTCCAGCTTCTTTGAGCTTCTTTATATCCTGTCCCTTGCTGAGAGGCTGCTTTCCTGTAAACATCCTCAGAGACCCACCCAAGATAATTAGAAAGATCAAGTTGACAACAAAGCCTAACCATCACAATGAGTATTTAAAGAATAAACTAGTAGTTTGAAAATCAGGGAGCATTAACAAAAGGAAAGATTTTTAATGCTGATTCACTATGCTCAGTGTTTGGAGAACTACTTTTGATATCAAATTTGAAATTAAAAATATATTTGACTAAGGTCTAAATTTCAGAATGGAAATAAAATAACAGATGGGTTTGTAGGTTACACCTTTAATCTCACCTTTAATCTAACTACTCAGAAGTTGGAAGTGAAGGGATCTCTATGAATTTGGGGGGGAAAAGGCTCAAGGCTGGTGAGATGACTCAGAAGTTAAAAGCATTTTCAAATTGAACAACTGGCCAGAAACCACTAAGGTGGACATGAAAAAGTCCATGTAAAAGCTGGGTGGGGCAATGTATATTTGCAACCCTAGCATAGAAATGTAAAAATCACTATGTCTCACTGACTGACAGTAGGTCCAACTTGAGGGAGAGACTTAGACATTGTCTGTAGGAAAGAAGCACACATACAAGTGATAAGAGAAGGTCACCTGGCATTTTCTTCTGAAATCTGCAGCACAAATAGATGGGGCACACACATATGTACACACACATGCATACAACAGAAATCACACACACCACACCACACACATGAAGGAAAGGAAGGAAGGGAGGAAGGCTGAAAAATGGCAGATCCTGGTTGTCAAGCAAATTTCTCACCAGCAGAATTAAGAAGAAAGAGAAACTAACGTGCCCTTCCTTCTTCTCAGTTAAAGGGTCCTACAGAGTCACAAGGCTCTGACATCAGGGTCCTTCACCCCAAAAATCAGAATCTTTGGTTTAAAGGGAACAGAATCAATACTACTTGTGGAAGCATTATATTTACAATTCAGAAAAAATAAGTCAGGGATATTTTGAAGTGAGATTTTGAAGAAAACACGCTGTAGAGATTTTAATGTGATCTTTCAAATGCTGTTGCTTTTCTTCCCTGGAAGCTTGTGATTCCATGTCCCAGACTGACTTTCTGTGTTTTGGTGAATTGTGCTGAAGAGAAATTTGCCAAAGGTAATAATTATTTCTTTTAATGATTGGTGTTTTTAAAATACCTTTTCTGTTGTTTTTAATATTTTGATAATATAATTAATGTACTATAATTTTGAAGATGGAATGATGACAGCTCATCTTTTATGAAGTATTTCAAATAAATTGAGGGTTTGATATCGTGAATAAATTTCCCTTTTTCTTAGACAAAACAAAGTTACAGAATGAGAAGATTACTCAACCTTATAAATATTAGTCAACATTCCCATTTATTGCTTAGTGTTAGATAACAAACTAGTGTTAACTTCAGAAATTAATAATTCATTCAAACTGTTAGTTGTGCATACAAAGCCATGTCTAAATATTATATACACACAAGTCTTAGAATTCATTGTCTGGGCTTCCCTTTTGGGTACCAGTGTCTCACTGTAACTCAGACTGACCTGGAACTCACTCTGTAGCGAGGTTGGCCTCAAATTCATGGTAGTTCCACAACCCAACCCATGTAAGCCTCCCTTGTGATGAGATGAAATTGTTGTATCTTTTTAATACAGAATATTAGATGTGATACTTATATTCATTTCTGAGAATGATATTTAGAAAAGCAATGCAAACCAACCAAACAGAAGTTACCAGTATGTCAATTACGAGTGTTAAGTATTATTAACAATGAACACCTACCCTGACACATTTGGTTTATAATTGAAGGGTTTCTTTTAGGTACTTTCTAGAAGAAAGGACTGTTTCTGTTTGTGTGTGCCCTCTGTAATATCATGGGGTGACTCTTTCCCCCCAATGTTACAGTTGCAACAGTCCCACCAATGCAAAGTTTTGTGCAAAACCTTTTCTTCATGTCTCCACATCCCACATGGCTACAGTAAATATGGAGAGAGAAGCAGAAAAGAGGGAGCTAAAGACAGAGTTCTTAGCAGACGGCTCCTTTATTTCAGAACCTCTGGTCCCTTCTTGCCTAGTTGCCTTGGGCTGTCTACTTGAAGCCTACCAGAGGACACGTCCAGCTCAAGCATAATTTAACTAGCACAGTAAGTGAGGAGTTTGTCAACATCAAAGTGGAAAAGGTTTAAAAATGTTTAAAAAATAAAGAGGTAAGCAGAAAGATAAGAAATGTGCAATTGTAGAAACCATAAAGAATTTGCATCTGTGCATCAAAAGTAGAATACTGCTGCTGCAGAGAAAAATCAGAAAGACATAGATAAATGCCACGTAACCTATTTCTCTTTATGTGATCTCAAGGTGACAATTTGCCTTCTTCATTGCTTTTAATAAGCAAAATGATGACTGCTCATTGTGTGGGAGGTAAATCTACACTAACATTGGTTATTGATTAAAAAAAAAGAAAAAACAGAAGAGAAGGATGGAAAAAAGGTAAAGACAAAGAAAGACATGGACGGAAGGTGGGAGGTAAGGAAAAATGTAAAAGAGGGATGGAAGGGAGGAATGAAAGAATGGAAGGAAGGAGAAAGAGGGAGGAAGGCAAGAAAGAGGAAGGAAGGTAGACAAAGGATGAGAGAAACATGGATTCTAAAAAACAAGGCACACTGGTCTAAATAATTGCAAATGACATTTGCTTTTTGCTTTTCAAAAGTATTATTATTTTCTGTGAAGATTAAGTTTTGTTGTCATCTTGATCTTTTCAGTAATCTTGGGTGGGTTCCTGAGGATGTTTTTAGGTAGGAAGCCCACTCAGTAAGGGTCAGATGTAAGGAAGCACAGGGGAGCTAGAACCAGACATGCTTTCCTGGGAGGGCAGTGCAGAAAGGAAATTGCACAGATTCAGGAAGTCAACAATCTGAGAAAGGATTACAAAACCTCATCCTTCAGATATATAAAGGGGGAGAAAATCTCTCTCTTATTCCTGCCTGCTTGCTGTTGTGTGTGGTGGTGGTGCTGGTAGTGGGTTTCTCTCTCTTTCTGCCTGGACCTGTGAAAGAGGGCCAATTTCTTTTACTATTATGGAACTTTCCCTGGATCTGTAGCTTCACTAAATCCTTTCCTCCAATAACTGCCTGGATTGAAGTTTCATTCCAGCAGTGCTTGAACTATGACAATTACAATTATCCTTATTATCATTAATGATAATAATGATCAAACCCAGAGTCTTGCATGTGTTCAGCTAGTACTCATCAACTGACTTGTATAACCAATGAAATTTTTTTCTTTTGATTTTGAGATAGAGACTTACAACATGGCTAAGGCTAGCTTTAAACTCACATTGTAGTGCAGGCAGGTCTTGAACTTGCAATTCTCCTGCCTCACCTGAGTAGTTTGGATTATAGTCCTAGGCTTCCAGCATAACATTTATGATTAACACACAAGTTGTTATTTTTTTAATAGGGCATTCTTTTGTAAAGAATTCTCATTTGGATACTCAGATGTTCCTCTATATTGTGTTCAATAAATAATTGAATCAAGTTTTTTTTCAAAAAAATGTTAAATCAAAATTGTTATTATTTGTATTAGTAGGTATGATATATATATATATATATATATATATATATATATATATATATATATATATATATATATATATATATATATATATATATATATATATATGACCTTTTGTTTCATCCCTGACAACACATTCATAAATCTTCTGGTTTTCATTTTCTAATTTTTTTACTATTAATTAAGAAAGAAACTATAATGTGGTGTGATGGTTAAATTTTGATGCCAACTTGACCTTTCAAGTAATCTTGGGTGAGTTTCTCAGGATGTTTACAGAAAGGCAGCCTCTCAGCAAGGGGCAGGATGTACAGAAATTCAAAGAAACTAGAACTAAACATCCTTTCCTGTGTGGGCAGTGCAGGAAGGAAATTCCAGAGACTCAGGAAGCCATTAAGTATGAGAAAGGGTTGTAAGACCCCACCCTAAGGCTATATAAAGGGGAAGAAATTCTCTTTGGCCCTCCTGCCTGTTCCTTGTTTTGTGTGTGTTGCATAGGTGATGGGTTTCTCTCTCTGCTTGGACCTGTTTCACTGTTACAGAACTTCCCCTCAATCTGTAGTTTCAATAAATACTTTCCTACCCAAAATTGTGCCTAGTTTGAAGATTCATCCCAGCGGCGTGTGGCTGACTACGTCAGAATTTGGTACCAGGAGTGGGGTGATTTGCTGAGATGAATCTGACCATGTGGATTTTAATCTACTGGAACTTGTGTGCTGGAGGAATGGACATGGACTTGGTACTTGCAACTGAAGATGCCTTCCAGAGCAGTAAGCCAAGTTTTATGGACTATTCTGGTGAGAATTTGGAAATACTCATCACGGAGAGAATTGCATTTGAAGGCTTGGCTTGTGAACTTTCTAAGGGGAAGGAGAGACTGCAGAAAACCTTAATAGAAGTGTGTGCCTAGGTCAAGCGGTGGATGCGTCCTACTGCCCATGCCCAGAGAGTTTGACTAAGGTTAAATTTAAGTAACGGACTGTGTGCATGGATATGGGACTGACAATTTAAGATATGAAGTTAGAAAAACCTCAAAGCAAGTTTAACTTACTGGCCCAGAGACTGACTTTTGATTATGGCCCAACTGCTTTATGTTGAAACAATGGAATGATGCCCGAGTTGTTTCCACCCAGGAAGGACAAAAAGATGGACTGTTCAAACTCCTTGGAAAGGAAATTGCTGAAAGAAAGTAATCTGCTCTTCAAAGTCACGTCTATTTTGTCCCTGAATTAACAAAATGGCTATGTCCTGCATACCTGGTATTGCTTTTGGAAGCATGCGGAATGCATGTATGGAGTGGGTCGTGAGGTGCACACGGAGCGGCTGCTGACCAGGACTTTGCAAGGGCTATGCGCTGTTGGCTTGTGATGGAAGTTTCCCTAGGTACTCAGCCAAACTGGAGGGACAGAATCGGAAAATCCAGAGACTGTCAGTCACCAGTTGAAGTATTGGGACTTGAACTGTATATATGGATGTTTTCGATGTTTGTTGAGTTTGCATTGGCCCACTCTTTCCTTGTTAAGCCTCATAACAGTTGGAAATGTTTGCTCTGTGCCATTACATGTTAAAAGCATGATGTAAGGAGATATGACTTGATGTCAAGTTGACAAGGGGTGGACAGTGATGGTTAAGTTTTGATGTCAACTTGACTTTTCAAGTAATCTTGTGTGGGTCTCTGAGGATGTTTACAGGAAGGCAGCCTCTCAGTAGGGGACAGGATATAAAGACATTCAAAGAAGCTAGAACTAAATATCCTTTCCTGTGTGGGCAGTGCAGGAAGGAAATTCCAGAGACTCAGGAAGCCATTAAGTCTGGGAAAGGGTTGTAAGACCACACCCTAAGGCTATATAAAGGGGAAGAAATTCTCTTTGGTCCTTCTGCCTGTTCCCTCTTCTGTGTGTGTGGTGTAGGTGATTGATTTTTCTCTCTGCTAGGACCTGTGAAAGAGGACCAGCCTCTTTCACTTTTATGGGACTTCCCCTGGATCTGTAGCTTGAATAAATCATTTCCTCCCATAAACTGTGCCTGGTTTGAAGATTCATCCCAGCAGTGTGTGGCTGATCAGAACATAATTAAAAGCATTGGCTTGAAATTCAGTAAGATATCAACTGATGCCAAATCAACAATTTCTATGTAATTCTAGGAAGACAATTTAGTATTTTTCATGTCAGTTTTAAGTGTAGAATTATGAGAGCTATATTTGAATATTAAGTGAGACAAAGTAAGTAGTTCAAAGAACATATTCATTCACTATCATTTGTCATTGTTAGAGTAGTATTGATAATAAGAGTGTGATCATTGTTACTGAAGACATTTTATTTCCCACAGAAGCTTAGTCTTTGTGCTGGAATAATTGCTACACTTTTGAAGAGAAACAGGGAGCCATAGCTGAAGCTCACATACCACCATGGCCTTAATATTTTCTCATTTAATATTTGTTAGAAAAAGAATTATTTCTATTTGGAGGAGAATTTGATAATAAAGTTTTATTTCCTTATTATTAGAATATTTTCTGATTATCTCTTTCACTGAAATGAAAGAATATGCAGGTCGCTGATTTATTGAGAACAGGACTAGTAAAATCAGACTAAGTGACATAGACTACAAAAATACTGGGAGCCCCTTGACCTTCCTGAGCCAAGAATCATGAAGAAGAAATAAAGATGCTTTCAACAGTGCTGTGTGTTTCTCAGTAAGTAGTCTCAGTATAAATTTAATGCACTGTATTAGTATACCCAAGAATATTTTATTCATTATACAAAGCCCACCAAAATAAAAATAAAATCTTTGCACTTGAGAAAGGTTTTGTCCGAAATTGAAAGTGCATTCATAATCAATCAATGCATGTTCTTGCAGTTTTATTACAATTGCAAATTTAAATGCCTTTTCACCAATTTTTTCTTCTGTTAATATTATGTATTGTTGTTCCATACGCGAGTTCATGAGTCAAAAATCTGTACCTGATAGGTAGACAGACTTCCCCTGAGGTTACTTACAACAGAGCCAATGGGATATAAATCTTGAAACAATCCATTTGCAGAAAAGATTTGGAGAAACATCAAAAGATTTAGTGTTTTCATGTACATGTTTGGATTATTTTTTTTTCTTTGCACCTTGTCTTTGATTGACAGTGTGGCCACCTCTCAGCATGTTCATCTCAGGAAAGGATAATACAGGGGAAAAAATCCATCAAGGAGGGAGTTACTGTTAATACTTCAGAGCTGCAGATGTGATGCAGGTTCAGATAGTAAATATTGCACTTGGAAAAGATCCGTGTACTACCTTTCATTTGAACAGTCAGTCCACACACACCAAAAAAGGGAATCTCTAGTATTTCACATACCATGAAAGCTTTCATTTCTCACAAACCTCATTTGACAGATCAGGCAGCAGTGGAGAGAACTTGATCACAAAGGTGTTGTTGATGATCTATGCAAAGAGTAATTGAAATCTAGTCATTCAACCATCCATCCAACTACCCGATACTTAGTGAATTCATATGACTGCTACAGAGCCATGATGCTTATTATCTCCTAGAGGACAGACTTGTACACCTTTAATTATGATATAAGAAATATTTTTAGATTTTTTTTTCTTTTTGTTTGAGGTAGGGTCTCACTCTAGTCCAGGCTGACCTGGAATTTACTATGTAGTCTCAGGGTGTCCTTGAACTCATGGAGATCTTCCTACCTCTGCCTCCTGAGTGTTGGGATTAAAGGCGTGTGCCACCACGCCTGGCTAAGAATCTTTTAAATGAAAAGTACAGTGATCAACAGTACCTGAAAATTATCAACATTTTTGGGAATCAGGAGTAATCCAAGTCAGTTACATGCAAATTACAACTCATTTCTGTCAGAATAGCTAACATCAAATAAACAAAGAACTTTCAAATGTTGGGTGCAGATGTAAGGAAATAAACACTCATAAACTTAGTGGGAATATAAAAAATTAGTCCAACCACAAAACTAAATTCTGAGGTTACTTAACTAAAAATAGATCGAGCATATGAGCCAGCCATTCTCATTCCAAAATAATGGAAGTCAGCTTCCAACAGAGAGGCCAGCATACATGTCCTTGTCCATCACAGCTGCAGTCACAATAGCCAAGCTCTTCAGCAGTCTCAGCAAGTGACCACACACGAACAGGTAAACTGTGCTATATGTATGACAGGGTTTTATTTAGTTTTAAGGAAGATATTTATGCCATTGTTCATCTTGTTAAAATAGCCAGTCTCACAATGAAAAGTAAGAACCAATTTTTTTCCATGTGTGCACATGAAAGTAACATAGACTGTGAAGGATATAGAAGAGTGACAATGAGGCCATAGGGTCCTAGGAGAGCTGAATATGATCAAGGAACTTTAGATGTGTATGGAAATGTCATAATAAAACCTTGACATTATGTTATTAATAAAAAATAAAATACCACAAAATTTATGAGCAGATATTTCACAGAACACAAAATACAGAAAGCAAGTTAAGAGAAACAAAATATTCTCAATTTCATTAAATTTTAGGAAATAAAGTTCGAAAAATTGATATCGCACATTGCCCTCAAAATTTTTTTGGAAAATTCAAAATATCCACATGTTGATAAAAATATAGAGAAATGGGAAACTACTCATGTTCAAGTAATATGAAGTAAATTATTAAAACCCCATTTGTAATATTGAGTAAAGCAGAAAATTAATGTCCTACAATCATTTTTAAATAAATAGTCTCAAATAAAACAATAATATCAGAGCAGTATCAAGCCTGATGACAAAACATGGGGTCCTTGAACTTCCTTCAGAAATTTGTTATTCCTGAAGTAATGTTAACTTCATCTCTCCAATGTTTCATAAACTGTGGAGTCAGTTGTGATATTTGTGCTCACTTGTCACATTATTTCCAAATCTTATTGATTAAAAATTACAATATATCAATATACCCTGTCCTGCTCCTTCACAAGCTGATAAAAAGGAATTTAAGACTAGCTTGTTTAAGTTTAGTAAGACATCTGTTTCAAACACACACACACACACACACACACACACACACACACACACACACACACACACCACAATGCCAGTACTGAGGAATCTGAGACAGAAGGGCAAACTTTCTAGCAACTTTCTTGGAATCAACAAGCTCTCAATTCTAGTGAATGATCCTGTCTCAAAAATCTAAGGTGTAGATGAATCAAGAAAGACAACTGACTTCACCCTAGACCTCTACATGTATGTGTACCCTCATCCACACACAAGCAAACATGTGTATGTGCACATGAATATACTTGCAAAAAAGACCCAAAAGAAACATGTAACAAAATACTTTTCATATCATATTTTTGAAAGATGAAAATTAGACACATTCCAATATCCATCAGAGTTGAATAGAGGATTATTTTGTGGAAAGGCAACGGAATGCGTTGCCACAAAGAGAAATGTAAATGACCTAGAATGTATCCATATGCATGCATGCATCATTGCTTGTTAGCATAGAAAATTATCAGAAAACCATGTAAAAATTAAAGAAGTTGCAGATCAAAATATATATTTTGATGTCCATTGTATAAATTGAGAATATTGTGTTTATTACTATATACTTTATATTTCTAGGTAGTATGTTGCAGCCATAAAGATTACTGACAAAACCCTAGGGAGTTTTCTCAGGAGTTAAAGGAACTTGCTCACAGAGCCTGCATGTCTGGATTTGATTCCCCAGTACATCTGACATAAAGTCAGATGTACAAATTGACTCAAGGGCCTGGAGTTCTTTTGCAGTGGCAGGAAGCCCTGGAGTGTCCATTGTCTCACACTATCACTCCTTTTTTGCTCAAAAAATAAATAAAAGAAGATCTTTAAAAGATGAATTACTATTAGATTTAAGTAGACAATGTGAATAATAATAAGAACAAAAATGCCAAATCAATTAAAAATGACAAAATACAGGATTTAAAATTCTAAGAGATACAGATGTTTGGAATTTTATATTTTTATTTATATTTAAGTAATTCATGTAAACTCTTATAACTATTAAATTTACTTAAAATTATACAGTGTTGTACTTGAAAATGATTGAACTCAAATGACTTAACAGAGACTCTTGGGAAGGTTGTAAATCCTGGAATTGTGAAACAAAGAATAGCTTTTCCTCATGTTAGTAGCAGTGAGACCTCATGTGCTGCTAAATAGTCACATCTCCCCTGTTTCAGGAAGTTGCAAGACTGCACTTATACATTCCCATTGAATATCTATCTCACAAGGGGGTTCTTGCACTTCCTTTCAACATATATTATTCCTGCAGTCTTCCCATTTCAAATATCAGTACCTCTGTCTTCATGCATTTTTCATAAATCTTGGTGTCATGATATTTTTGTTCATTTGTGTAATAATCTCTAAACCTACTGATACTGCATCATACTATACCTACATTCTAACATTTCTCACCACGTTTCTGTTACTACTATTATCCAACCCTTCCTCTCGCTTGCTGAGGTTATAGAAATGGCCCCCAAATGAATCCCTATAAATTTATACAGATGCCAGTTCAGTACAAAGAAAGTCCCCAGCTTCTGCGAGTGCTGGCTTCTAATAGCTGATGATAACATTCAAAAGCAGTCTTTTCCAGGGTCTGTCTTTGACCACACATGAGGTTCCATTCCCTTCCCAGTAGGTCATATCCCACAGTGACTGCTCCAGACAATAGACCCATCCCCTCCCCCCAGACCTCAATTCCTATGCAGCAGAAGACCCACAGTTCTCCTGAGGAGGTACTCACCTCAACTAATGTAAGATTTAAGTACGAATAGGACCCTAAATGGAATTGTGCATTTCAGTTAAGATAAACATTTTAGTAAAGAAAAATCCTCATGTCATTGTTTGGGAATGAGTGTCCCAACCAATAAATCCTCATACATCAAATGCTTGGTCCACAAGTACTAGAAACTTGAGGAGGTGGTATCTGGCTGTAGAAACTAAGTCTCTTAGAGGGGTCTCAAGGTCTCAGTTTCTCTCTCTCTCTCTCTCTCTCTCTCTCTCTCTCTCTCTCTCTCTCTCTCTCTCTCTCTCTCATAAGGTTTGTGGCTTTGTCACATGTCCAGCTGCCATAATGCTCTGATTCACCACGGACACAGACTCAAATGGACCCAAGTATTAAATATTGAAACCTCTAAAATTGTGAGCCAAAATAAGAAAATAAATAAATTTAACCTTTGTTTTCTCAGATATTGAGCACAGAGGTGGAAGAATGACAATGACATGTCCTGTTTCTTCTCCAGGTGTGTGTGGTGGATGGAGAAGGATCGATTTCACAAGAGCTCAGATTATAACCATGACAATGAGAATTAAAACAAAGGATGCAAGAAGCTCTATGGCTGTAAAAAATATCCAACAAAAGAAAAAACCCCATCTTTGAACAGCACATTCTTAATATGTGCCTTGCAAAAGCCTCGAGGTCATAAGAATCTACATTACTTTCTCAGCATTAATTTATACATTTTCATGAGAAAAGAGTACCTTGTTGGAGTCTCTTTGATGAGAAAATATTAACATTTTGCATCTTGAATACATTAATGCCTGATCAAGCTTTTCACATCTATTATCACCTATGATCCTCACTCATAGCCACTGGTGAAACGAACGGAGACAGCATTATTCCTATCTGGTATGAAAGGACATTCAAAAACAGCCTTTGTTAAATACATAAGATCACATTAAATTTATGAAGTAGAGTGAATCTTACTTTAAATATATCACTTTTGCTATTACCTACAAGAAACCGACCTGCTTTGAAAAGGAGACAAAGAAGTTTCATGGATAATTTTTCATCTAAGTTCAAAGATGTTTCCAAGTTTGTGTGAGAAAAAAATGTTAAAAATTCAAGTATTAAAGATATTATTGTACCACAAAGGAAAAATAACAAGTACATAGGTGGAGGAAAAAATAAAACATATTATAAAAAGTGATAATTTACTTCAAGTGAAATTGTCATTTATTGTATATTGGAAAAGCACATTTTCTTTGTGTACTTTTGAAATTATTGATAACATAACATGAGAAAAACTCATTGTAAATCATGCAAAATATTTTAAATCACTTAAGTTCAATAAAAGCCATAATTGGCTTGATTCAAGTCACCCACCTCTTAAATTCCTTAAAATCTTATATTATTACTATTTAAATTCAATCAATAATCAGTTTTGATGACGGGAACATGGGAACTACTTATTAATACTCTGAATACAAAATATCATAACAGCCAAATGATGAAGAGGGGAAAGACAGTACTGTGGAGGAGAAAAATCAGTGAGTTTATTCAGAATTTAGTTTTTAATGATTATGTATGTAGGTTGTATGTCATTTCTCAATGATGTTCACTTATCTGCTTAAGGTATGAAAATCAATAATTTCTTTGTCACATGGACTATTTGCTCAGTTAAGATTTAAGTTGTAAAATACTCCACAGTGAGAGGTGGGTTCATGGTAGAAGATACAGTAAAAGGCTGGAAAGATTTCACTAAATAGACTGTGATTAATATTATCTTGATATGATTCCATTTGACTGTGTAAGACAAAGTTAAAATTTTACTGAAAAAAATACTTGAAAGTATGGAGTGTTGCTTACAAGTGCCCCTTTGTTCTGTATAATGAGAGATATGGTAAAGAGAGAAAAAAGACCTGAGTGGACAAGTGGATTTTTGATGTATTCCTGTCATTTTAAGGCCACAACACCATATTCTTGGCCATTCACAAATGGTTCCTGGCTCTTAATATCTCATCTAGACCAGACTGTCATTTCTCAGTCATTAATATTAAAGCATATTTGCTCCCTTATATTTCCTTTTAGTCTACTACACATGATTATATTTTTTAAATCAGGTAAATAAATATAGATGACTAGAAAATGGAAATGACAAGTTCAATGCTAATAACATGCCAACCCATGTTATTATTAAGTTAAATAATCATAAAACTGGTCTGGCAATTTTTAATAAAATATATAAGTACTTATTATCAAGTTCAGTACTTACCTCATTAAGGACTGCTAACAATTTGCCATTTGATTTGTCAAAAACATAATTTGTATAAAAAAATAGAAAGCAAAAAAAAAAACATGAGTCAACTACTTTGTTCAAACTAGGGAATTTCATCTTAGTGTGGTATAGAGGTCTTTGCCTGCATATTTGCTTATGTGTGTATACAAATATGGTGTATTCATGATATTTTTCTACTTCCAGTGCATGTGACCAAATTCACTCACGTAATCCTCTAAAGAACTTTATTGTAACTTGTTTTGAGATAAACAGGGTGTTGTAGTCAGCCACACACTACTGGCATGAATCTCCAAGCCAGGCAGTGTTGGGAGGAATATATTTATTAAAGTAACAGATCCAGGGGAAGTTCAATAATGAAGAACAAGGCTGTCCCCCTTTCACAGATCCAAGCAGAGAATGAAACCCTTCATCTACACCACCAAAGCAAGCAAGGACACTAGCACACAGCAAGAACTCCAGGCTTGAGCTCAGAGTGCTCTTTGCATGTGTATAGCTGGAATTTCACATCCACCCCAGAGCCTAGATTCAGCCTAGATGACACCTTTACCAGCCAGGTAGCTGGAGAAAAATTCTTATATACTTCTAAATCTATTTGGGGACATTCAATCAAACTACCACACACTGTTGGGAATAATCTCCTAACCAGGTACAGTTACGGGAGGAAAGGATTTATTGAAGCTACAGATCCAGGGGAAGTTCCATAATAGTGAAAGAGGCTGGCTCCCTTTCATAGGAAACACCTGCACATTCATATGCACACACATAAGCAAAACAGGTAGGGTGTAAAGCAGATTTCTTTCCTCTTTATATAGCTTTAGGACCTGGACTTGCAACCCTATCCCAGATTTGTTGACTCACTATCTCTAGAATTTCCCTCCTGCACAGCCCTCCCAGGAAGGAAAGTTTTTTTCTGACTTTCTTGAGCCTTCTTACATCCTGCCCCCTACTCAGAGGGCTGCCTTTCTGTAAACAACCTCAGAGACCCAACTAGGATTACTAAAAAGTTCAAGTTGATAACAAACCTTAACCATCACATAAGGATTGATGCTTAATATTTTTAAAATGTCCCCATGCTAATGATTACAGTTTTCAAGTTTATGTAATTCTGGCAAATTGGACTAGGTAAACATTTCTGGTTTCAGAAAATGAATGTCAGTTTCTCTGGCATAGATTTTGGTGAAATGATTTAACTAACTTGGTTTGATACCATGCCATTGGACCAAAGCAAGGATTTCCCGAACTCTGGATAAAATCCGAGAAGTTCTTAAAATTAGTAATTCAAGAGGAAGCTAAGTAGTATTACATAAAAATGATGAATTGATAAAGAATTACTATGACGGTACATGGCTTTGCGGGAAGCAGGGGAGACATATTTTACTGTTCTACTCTTGGGATAAAAGAAACTTTTTTTTCTCTTGTTCTTAAGCTATCTATACTTTACAACAATGAGTAGTTTCTTTTTTTTTTTTTTGTAAATGGAAGAAAAAGCATTTTTTTTCTCTGTTTGATCGCTCCAGAATTCAGCAACTCATACTGAGTGCTCTAATTTGTAGGGCCATATAGCTATTTGCATAAGCTCAAGAAGAATTTTGTCTTTCTTTGTAATAAAACATAATTGGAGAAATTGACCACATCATTAACTGTTTGATGAGAATGACACTTAAGAGAAAATGATGATAATAATAAGATGTTATAAGGTTTTAAAGAACTAACACCCAATTTATGAATTTTATGAGTAGAAAACACTGTTAGAGAAAACAGCTTCTTACCTGAGCTAGAAGGTCCTCAGACTAGCAGGTGGATAAATAAAATCCCTTCCTGGCATGCCAAAAAAAAATTGAATATTTCAGTAGGTTCGGGGAGAGGAATTCATCCAAATATATGAGTACTGTAGATGAAGCCTGCCTTCTATCCTTGGGAGAATTTTAGAAGTCTTAAACTGGGATTTAATATCAGAAATTCCAGTAGAACAAACTCTAAGAAAGTCTATATGGTCATTTTCCATTCTTACTGATCTATTCTAATTATGAGGCCAATCTAGTAAGATAATATTTATTTTTTTTCTGTATAAACATAGCATTATGCCTCTGGATTGGTCTGTGTTGGCATTTCTGGAAAAGATTAATCAAGGATTGCAACCCTCCTTAAGAGTAGGCAACCCAGATGTGATGAGGTCTGGAGGGAAAAAAAGCAGAGTTGATTTTGCCTTTCCACCGTCAATCCTTATAGGTCAGTGTATCTATTTTGTTTCTGCCATGCACTGATGACACTGGAATCCAGCTTTTTTCGCCTCCCAATGAGGACTGAAGACTAGAGGCTGTCCAGGAAACTTCCAGGCCTTCTGCAACAGACTAGGACTGCTGACACATCAGCCTCGAGGCTGAAAAGCTCCTGGATACTCCGGTGTGCAGACCCTTATTGTTGGATTGCCCTGCTTGCATCGTGTAAGCCAATCTAATAAAGCACCTTTGTGTGTATATATTTTTGTTTCTATCATTTCTATTCCTCTCTATAGACCTTTGACCAACACACAATACATTTTGTTATTTTTAAAACTTTATGTATTTATTAATTTGCTAACAGAGAGCAGTAGAGAGAAGAGAGACAAAGAGAATGGGCATACCATGGCCTCCAGCCTCTCTGAACAAACTATAGATGTTTGCACCACTGTGCATCTGGCTTTATGTGGGTAATGTGGAATAGAACTCAGGTCCTTGGGCCTTGTGGATAATTTCCTTAACCGCTAAGCCATCTCTCCAGCCCTCATTTGGTTATTTTTAACAGAAAGAGTAATGACTATATAATAAAATTTGTGTTTCAATAGGAAACTATAACACCCCTTTGTAGGCTGCTAGCTTTGGTTTCATTCACTAACATTTAGTGATTTTTTCACCTCTGGTAATAATCTTAATTTTATTTTCAGTTTTTATTTGCCTGTAAAATAAACTAGATATGGTATTCTTAGATACTTTGTCAGTTCTAACCAAATTATCAATGAGTCAAGTTTCCCTGCGTATCAGCCTACAACATTCAAATTTAACATTTCTACTTTGTCTTCTGACATAATGTCACTGATATCCAAGACCTGACTGCTCATTTGACAAGTAGGTACCTGTGTTATCTTGTGGCTACAAATAAGGCTTTGAAGCTGTGGCTGGATGACTTGACACACATGGCCAAGTATTCATAACCACAACAGATTGTTGTGTAATGCTGATGTGAAAGCCACTGGGAATTTTCATTATGCAACATCCCCATCTTCCATGTTCTGCTCCAAACAACAGCCATTGCTACTCACCCTTATCTGTAATATCATCAAGGATACTCAAAGATCAGACCAAGAAATTCATCAGATGGACACTTTTGTGCTCACCTCCTCTTTAAAGATGCTTTCCACTTAATATCTGTCATGGTTTGATCCAGGGGTCCCCC